>JACEEZ010020613.1:287734-292734 GCA_016584305.1 Chionoecetes opilio | reverse complement strand
ATATTTCTGCTGGCGGAGTGGGTCTGTGAGAAAGTATCTGTAGTCTCAGATACCATGAACTCGAGGTTTTTGATCAGGCAGTTTTTTTTTGCATGGCTTAGATGAACTCATTGCAGTGAATGCATATGCATTTGAATATGGGTGACATGGGGTTAATTTCTTGGAACCTTGAGCTTCATTTGGTCCAGCCTGGTTGTGGCACCCGTCTGTTGCCCGACCCCTGCATTTCTTCGGCTCTAGATTCGCATCCTTTAAAAGACAAGTATGGGCATCATTATGCCTTGAGCAGGTGGAACGTTTTTAGTCCCCAGTCCAAGATTGACATAGCTATTTTTTCTTATTGAAGCTCGGGTAACGTAGAACGACACAGAGTTTCCTTTTTTGCTTGTTACGGTCCAGTATTTCATCAATAATCATTAATATTCATTGTCACTTACATCGTTCAGGAGGTCCCTTTAAGCATTCCAAGCCCCAAGCACGTTATGTATCAGAGCCGTAACACGTACTTTGTCCCTGTGAATTGCCGATATCTTTTTCCCTGAAATTTGTTTCACAATCTCACCCAAGTGATCAATTGTTTTTATACTGAGTGACGGCAATGTGCGCATATAAATCTTGGTTCAGCAATCTTGCACTGTTTGTCCACTTTTTTCACTCTTCCCTATGCCTGTATCGAGAAGGGTTTCTTGTGCGGAAAAGGGAAGGGCATTTTTCTTGTGTTTTTGGAGTTATGCTATGTCCTTTCGAATCCGCACGGTGAGCTATCAGCACAGTTTTGCAAAACTGCACGAAGCATTTGTGTCATCATTTGGGACACTGGTGATTCTATTCCTGTAATTATCTTCTTTCTCCCAATCCTTTGCTGTAGTTTTCTGTCATATTTTGCCCAAATACTATACCCATCTCTTCTTTTATCGAGCTTTCCTCCGCCTTCCCAATGAACAACTTTGCCTTCACGGCAAAAAAGTCCGAACTGACAGTCTGGGGAAAAAACCGATTGTCCGGTTTGAGTACCTTTTATTCACCCCCAATTGTGGTGGGGTCACGCAGGTGACCCATCCCTGTTAACTGTCCTTAGTAGAGGGAAGGGTGACGGGAGTGGGGGGGAAATTAAGAGGAGCGTCAAGTAAACGAGGCAATGACTCATGTTTTGGGGGAGGGCCTGTCCCATATACGTCCTAATAAGACGATCCACACTCATTGGCGCTAATCCAAGGCTAAGGGAATCCCTTGGCCTTGCGCTAACCTTATCAGCTTCCATCGCTCGTCACCCTCGCCTTTATTTTTTTCCTAGAGTTTTAACGTCAAACAAACGTTTTGTTTGTGCCAAATAAATAATATGAACGTTAATAAAGTATATATCCTTACAGAAATTATCATGAAAAACTGCCAAAAAAACTGCCATTTTCTTTTTTACCAGCCAAAAAATCCGCCAAGTCGCCAAAACGAAAAAATTATCGCCGGAAAGTATAAAACAGCGCCCAATTTGGCGTAAAACCCGCCTACCTGGCAACTCTGGGGCCCGAGAGTCCCGGTCCTTTTAGCCTATCCTGGGTCCGAGTACTGGGCATCCGGTGGCTTTTTTTATTATGCTCGAATGCTCGCTTTTCGGGAGCCACTCCAGCCTCCCGCCTCCAGCTTCTTGGCTCCGCCCCCGTCTTGCGGTTCTCTCTCTCAAGCCGTGGGAGACTCATATATTCTGATTGACTCATCCCCCTACCTAGCTGTACTGATATTTGACATCACTACACGTACGGTCCACGCCAGGGGCGTAGCTAGACATTTAGGGTCCCAGGGGGCTTACTACCTAGAGGGGCCTCCTCTAAAGTGTGCAGGTGTTTGGGGGGGTTGGGGGTGGGCGATAGAAAGCGAGCCCAACCAGCTGGGAGGTTTTCGGGAAATTTTGGAAAAATTAACATATTTTATTGCATTGACACTTTCTGAACTTTTCAGTTCAATGCCCATAAATCCTTCTTATTCGAATAACATGCCTATATGGTACTCAAGATACAAATCAATTAACACAAAACCCCACAAGGAGTTTACGCCAAGTTTTGTAGGATCACAGGAGTTTTTGTTTTGATGGAGTGATGCATTTTGGGGGCCCCCTTCTCTTGGGGCCCCTCGGGGGCGATTTCAAAACAGCCCCTCCCTCGCCCCCCCCTTTAGCTCGCATCTGGTCCACCTCTCTCTCTCTCCTCTCTCTCTTCCTCTCTCTCTCGTCTCTCTCTCATCTCCACTCTCTTCTCTCTCTCTCCTCTCTCTCTCTCTCCGTCTCTCCTTCTCTCTCTCTCTCTCTTCTCCGCTCTCTGCTCTCTCTCTCCTCTCTCTGCTCCGTCTCTCTCTCTCTCTTCCTTCCCTCTTCTCCCTCCCTCTCTGTTTTTTTAATTTTTTTTTATTTTTTATTAACAGCATATACATGAAGCCCAAAGGTGCACTGATCGTGTGCTACTATCTTAAGGGCAAGTGAATATCGCTAGTAATACACATAATACAAAGACCTAAAAAACTAACATTATACACATAAAGCATCACTACAGTGTTTGCTGATCACTGTTTGCCTGTCACTATTGCACATTATCACTAGCGCAGCGGGTGGGCTATCCGACAGTCTCCACCTGATTGGCCGCCAACTTTACACTTTGTGTGTTTTCATCTCCTGGTGGTAGGGACAGTCGTGCCGTGAAATGTTCCACATCTGAGACGCGCCCACAAGGTCGTTGGTTCTGCTGGCACGGGAACGCGGCACCTCCACTAGCTCACCACTGGTAAGCACCGTTCTCGTTTCTTCGCGTGTGCGATTCTCGGAGGCTGTCCTACCCAGCCAGGTGGGGCACTCCTGCACCTGTGCCTTGTGGGAATACCACAAGCGCCGCGACGTCCCTCGCTGTGTGTCCAGTGAGTCTAGAGGACTCACCGGCTCGAACTGGGCTGGTGGGTCTGGGGGGGTCCTGCAGGCATCACCAGTCGTAGGCCGACGCTTGGATGTGTCCAGCCATCCGAGTGTGCGAGCTGCAACACAACATCCAGGAGAGGGCGGTCGTACTCTAAGTAAGGCCGTATCTGGGGCCTTGTAGAGCAAGAGCTTCCCTCCCCTGTGAGGAAGCTGGCGTACCCTTCCAGGCAGAGACACTGTGAGAGCCTTTTTTAGCAATGTGTTTGATGTGCCGTCAAACCTTAGTCCTCGTCCACACTGCTACTCCCCAGAACTTACGGCTTCCTGGAGTGGGAGGAGGAACGCCCACCAAAAAACCGTGCCTCCCTTCCACGCTGGCCCGGCAGCGGGGGACCGAGAAACCACCATGTGTGTCTTCTCCCGGACACAAGGGTCACCTGCCAACGTGTACCCGCTCTCATGTATACATGTCAGCTGCGTTTGATCTCTCAGCAGTACGCCCACAGGTCATGTCGCATGGTTAGGAGCAGGAGAGAAGTCAGTCTCAGCGTAAGCCGAGACTGCTCGCAGCTGCCGGAGAATATCGTCCATGTAGATCTTCCACATGACTGGCCCCAGCACAGAGCCCTGTGGGACTGATGCTTCCTACAGGGACTCAGAGGTCTGCCCGTTGACGACGATCTGGAGGGTTTCTTCCCTGGGCAAGGTAGTTTCCCAATGAGCGGCAGGAGGTCACCCTGGATGCCTTTGCTTCGGAGTTTTTTCGAAAGGCATCGCGCCAACCCTGTCAAAGTCACAAGCTAACGTCAAGGGCTACCACGACATGTCCTGGCCGTCATCCCAGGCGTCCTGCCAGTTCGGGTTAGGAGCATCAGCAGGTCAGAGGTGGACCGTCCCAGGTCTGAACCAAACGATGGTCCGAGAGGAGGTAGTTGTCGCTGAGGTGACGACAGATTAACCTTCTGCCACGATCCTCTCAACACTTTCCCCACCACAGACAGCAATGAGATGGGCTCTGTACTTTTTGGGGTCAGATCTTGAACTCCTCTTGGGTGCCAGTAACCCCTAAGGCCTCCTTTCACCACACTGAGCCAGGGTTTTCCTGCATGGCGGACAGTAAGACTGTGGGTGAGAGGGGATAGACAGCTCCCGGCACACTGTTTTAATAAATGCTGGCTGACGTCTCAGGGCCAGTGGCTATTTTTGGTGTCGAGCCCTCGCAGGATGTGCTCGACCTGCGCCTGCGTCCCTCCACCTTGTGGACTGTCTCTTCACACTGCTTGCTTCCAGACGTAGGCGGGGGCTGCCTGGGGCCTCCACCTTCATCTTTGCAGAAGAAAGAGGATTTAGCCGCAGCTGAGCCTTCGCCTTGCTGCTGGACAGGCCGCGTTCCGTCCTGCATTAGTGAGGGGGGAGGAATGTGAATCTTAACCCATTGAACAAATTGGTAGCAAATATCCAGACTAGTAATTGTGCTATACTAGTAACTTACTAAAGAATGAGATGTGAGCATGTGGGTATACAGTAGGGCACATTTGGCACACTAGGTACATTAGGACCTAGGTAGTAAGGTAGGTAATCCAGAGTTTTTGGTGTTCCCACACAGTTAGACATGAAGGTAGTAGTATTGGTAGTAATAAAATCAATATATGTCCTTGCACTCCATACTAAATAACCCATCAAAAAATTGGATAATGTTTGCAGACTGGCGCTACTATTCTCGACATATTAACCACAATAAACGATATGCCTAACAAACCAAATGTGCCACGGCATCATACAACTTAACAAATTTCACTTATATGAGTAAAGTTGAACGATAGAAATTTCAGGCATTCATTTTGCACATTCCTCGCGTGGCAAGCTTCCTGTCGCTTACTATCTCATTACTGAATATTTTTATATAGGATAATACTTTTAACATATTATAGATATATTATCTAAAAGCAAGTGATTTTGTTTTGCTAAAAGTGAGGGATCTTTTCCGTTTGGTGACCGCCACAGAAACTATTGAAACTATAGGCCATACCTCTCCCATGCAGTTTCTTTATCCTCGTTCCAAATGTGTCATTTTTTTTGGTGAAGAAATGGATAATAGAAAGTT
>JACEEZ010020613.1:242734-277734 GCA_016584305.1 Chionoecetes opilio | reverse complement strand
TAGTGAGCTCGATCTGTCATCTGGTGGCCGTCTGGGAACTACACGCGGAGCTAGAATGTCGGGTCTCGGAGTGTCAGGCTCGACTTATTTTCTATTATTCCCTACCAAACCAGCTACAATTAAGTGTTGTCATGGTCAACATAGGCTTATGCAAAATGGAAATATAAGAGTTTTACATTATTCATGGCGTTATAATGAGGATTGTTGGCAAAATAGAAGCATTCGATCACAGGTGTCCTACAACATTCTACTAAATACTGCAAAGGAATGCTTCAAGGCGGGTGCATGGGTTAGTATTACCTCCATGTATGCAAAGAGAAGGTAATATTAACCCATGCACCCGCCTTGAAGCATTCCTTAACGGTATTTAGTAGAATGTTGTAGGACACCTGTGATCGAATACTTCTATTTTGCCAACAATCCTCATTATAACGCCATGAATAATGTAAAACTCGTATATTTCCATTTTGCATAAGCCAATGTTAACCATGACAACACTTAATTGTAGCTGGTTTGGTAGGGAATAATAGAAAATAAGTCGAGCCCGACACCCCGAGACCCGACATTCTAGCTCCGCGTGTAGTTCCCAGACGGCCACCAGATGACAGATCAAGCTCAGTAACGTAGTCTATATGCCTCCAGGTCCAACCGAGGCCACCGTGAGAGAAGGTCTGATGAATCGCACGTGACGTCACACCATCTAGCTATCACCGCTCCGCTCCCCGTACACGTTTACCTACCTAATATAATGTTTATCAGTACAAAAGATATACTGTTATCTTTGGAAAATTTGTTCTATAGGATTATTAAATAAAAGACTGTAATACACACTAAACAAATGCCATTATGCGACTTTCAAGAAATATGCATTAACTTAAACTCTTCGCCATTTAATATTTTGCGAGAAAACTTTTTACATGGATAATAACAATAGAAGAAAATTTTTATTAGCTTTCCATTGATATATTTTGTTTTCTGATAAATGAATTAGAACCATACATAAATTAGCGTTAACTAAATAAATAACATCATCAATCTGGAAAAATTATCCGATTTCATGATGTTATTTATTTAGTTAACGCTAATTTATGCATGCTGCTAATTCATTTATCAGAAACGGAAATATATCAATGGAAAGCTAATTACTTTCCGCTTCTATTGATGTTCTCCATGTAAAATGTTTTCTCGCAAAATATTAAATGGCGAAGAGCTTAAGTTAATACATATTTCTTTAAAGTCTCATAATGGCATTTCTTTAGTGTGTTTTACGGTTTTTTATTTGATAATATTATAGAACAAACTTTTCCGAAGATAACAGTATATATTTTATACTGATAAACATATATTAGGTAGGAAATTACCCGATTTCATGATTTTTTATATTTAGTTAACGCTAATTTATGCATGCTGCTAATTAATTTATCACTAAACGAAATATATCAATGGAAAGCTAATTAAATTCCGCTTCTATTAACATTATCCATGTAAAAAGTTTTCTCGCAAAATATTAAATGGCGAAGAGTTTAAGTTAATGCATATTTCTTGAAAGTCTCATAATGGCATTTTTTTGGTGTGTGTTTTACGGTTTTTTATTTAATAATTTTATAGAACAAACATTTCCAAAGATAACAGTATATCTTTTATACTGATAAACATATATTAGGTAGGTAAACTTGTACGGGGAGCGGAGCGGGTGGTATCCTTATGGTGTGACGTCACGGGCGATGTAGCAGGCCTTGTCATCTCGGTGGCCACGGATAGGGCAGAGAGCTTCTACCGAGAGGTGTCACTCGGGTGATTTAACATGGCGCGCCATTTTGAATTCATGGACGGCAGCGATCCTAGCGGCAGCAGGGCCTCTGACAGTCGCCCGTGCAGAACGAGGGGGAATCTCATCTCCTTTTGGTGATGATGGGTGATATGGAAGGTGAGGAGAGGAGGGAAAGGAAGGAGATATGATGAGAGAAAGGAAGGAATAAGGAGTAAGGAAGAAATTGGAGGGCTGAAGAGCAGAAGAGGAACGGACGAGGAATTCGAAGAAATAAGAATTCAAAGAAGGGAAGGGAATTCTCCACTCACGCGTTACCCATTCTTCCCCACCATTCACTCACCATACCCCACACGCGTTAATATCTTCCAACACCCACTCACTAACCCATTACCCATCACCCCAACCCATCACTCACCCATTACCCATCACACCGGACCATTCACTCAAACCATTACCACCCACCCATCACTCACCCATTACCCATCACCCCCGGACCCATTCACGCACCCATTACCCATCACCCCACACCCATTCACTCACCCTATCACCCCACACCCATCACTCACCCATTACCATCACCCCACACCCTTTCCATCACCCATCACCCCCACCCATTCACTCACCCATTAACCATCACCCGGACTATTCACCTCAAACCCTTACCCATCCACCCACACCCATTCCACTCACCCATTACCCATCACCCACACCCCCACACACAGGAACATTGCACTTTTGATCTTGTTATTGTGCAAGATGTGTGAAAAATAACTAGTTGAATAAATGGCATGTCAAAAAAAAAAATTCTGTGAATTGAAGTTCATCATAAAAACATGGTGTGTAGTTAAAGTTTGTGATCATACAATTCCTGTTACAGAAAGAATATAACTTTGTATCAAAAGTATGGGTGGGGAGTGATGGGTGATGGGTGGGGGTGCGAGTAATGGAAAGGGGTGTGATGGTGAGGGTGATGAGTTAATGGCGTGGGAGGGTTATGGGTGATGGTAATGGGTAAAATCTTAACTGGCACAACGATGGTAAGTGAGTGAAATGGGTGATGGGTGAGTAAGGGTGATATAGTCTTTTTTTTTTTCTTTTTTTTTTTTACGATGCGAAAAAGTCCATTCTATCTTAAGGTCTCATGCTTAGATGATGCCATTGTTTGCCTGAATTTGGTGAACTATGATAGGAATACAACTGAAATTTAAAAGAAGCGTAGTATTCCCTCTTCCTGGCATAAAATATCAGTCAGTAAGTAGCAAGAGGTCAGGATTTTTTCACGTCGTAAAAACAACAACAGAGTATAGTGAGTGAGGAGGGAAATCGGTGACTGCGTTCTTTAATGCTGATTGCCACACATGTAGCCATTTCCTCTGTGGTTGGTTTGCCTTTTAGTTATTTACGTATGTTCTCTTGTTCTTATCCTCATCTAATTCTGGCTTAGGGTGGGGTGAGGGGTAATGGGTGAGTGAAATGGGTTGTGGTTATGATGGATAATGGTTGAGTGAATGGTCCGGGGTGATGGGGAAATGGGTTGAGTGAATGGGTGGGGGTGATGGGTGAGTGAATGGGTGTGGGGCTGATGGGTAATGGCTGTGAGTGAAAGGGGGGTTGTGGGGGATGATGGGTAATGGGTGAGTGATTGGGTGGGGGAAGATGGGGAACGCGTGTGGGTAATTGGTGGAGTGAATGGGTGTGGGGTGATGGGTTAATGGGTGGTGGAGGAGTTACCCTCCCTTCTTTGATTCCTTCTTTCTTTCCTCGTCAGTTTCTTCTCTGACTATCTTCCTTACTCCTTAGCCTCCTTTCCTTCCCTCTCTCCCAACCTTCCATTACACCCATCATCACCAAAAGGAAGATTGAGATTACCCCTCTTTCTGCACGGGCGACTGTCAGAGCCCCCCCGTCCGCTAGGATCGCTTGCCGTCCTTGAAATCAAAATGGCGCGCCCTGGTAAATCACCCGAGTGACACCTCTCGGGGAAGCTCTCTGATGCCCCAACCCAGTACTTTACAGGACCACTCCCCAAGCGTAGTGACACCACTCTGGGGGCTGGGCAGGTTGTCCAAGGTTGACCACCTCGAACTTTAAACTCCTGCCCGCCCCAGTGATTTGTCATCGTGCTGGACACAATAATTTTGCCGAAGATGAAGCCAAAAACTGCCCTGGAACAAACTACCGGGGTTAATGAAGGACCGGAGTCCTTCAGCTGACGTTTATGATGATGAGGCGTCTTGTAGGCTGGGAAGGAGGGCAGGCGGAATCAGGAGCAGAAGTCAGGGAAATAGCAGGTAGGGGGTGTAGCAACGCGGGGAGGGGATGAGGCAGTGATTGCGGCGAAGGAAGCGTGTAAGCTTGCAGGGCTTTTCAGGCGTAGGGTCTCACCAGACGAAGGGAAGGCGAGCAGGACCTCTTGGAGGCAGTATGAGCGGTGGTGTCCATGTGGACGTCAGCCGGCTGGCAGCGTTCTTCGTCAGGCGCATCAATTCCGGGAGCAGGGAGTCTAGTGCACAGTCATGCACAGGCACCACAACAGCAGCACCAGGCACACAGTACAATGTAGTGTAGTATCGTGGCTAGCGAAAACGGTACGAGTAATATTGCGTTGGAGGAGCCGGAGCACTTACGTCATGTCACCTCCAAGGCAGCCGAAAGAGTCCTTCGAACTTTTAGACTGGGACTTCTTGTTACACTCGAGTGTTGTTTACAACTTTACATGCTCTTCAACGGATACATCTGAAGGATTATTTTCCGGCATGGATTACTATTTAAATTCCCTCTTGTCACTATCCTTAATATGTTTTGGACATAGGAAAAATAGTATAAATCTATATAAACGCAGTCCAATAGCCGAAAATATCATTAAAATACTATTGAAGAAAACAGTACCGCTAATTTAGCAGACACCTATGAATAAAAAATTGTGCTAGATTCCAAACATGGCTAAATGGCGTATGATAAAAAGTATCAAATAATTCAAAGAGTAATGATACATTCTGTCATAGCTATGATTAAGTTTTGGTAATACCGGTCCAGGTCTGCCCACATCTCCAGCTTCGAATCCCATCAACGCAGAAAGATGGAGGCAGAAGAAGGACAGAGGAAAAAGAAGTCTGGCAACAGAAGAAGGATGGGACCAAAAGCGCTGGAGATCTGCACTTTTTCTGCGTTTTTAGCGCAGGGGACAGGCAAGTGGCCGACCACCTGATTTAGTCAGGCAACGACCAATGATTGCCAATAAAGAGGGCACCAGATGCGTTCGGGCAGGTGCCCATTTGGTACTGGCACTGGTACAGGAATAGTAAAACTCTAAGCTGCCATAGCAGTCCAGCCATTAAAACATAATTTCTTTTCATAACCACTTGGTATTGCCCACAGGTTACAATTTGCTATTTTTGGTTTGTTTTTACTTTTTTTTGGAGGGGTTGTGGGCAATCCTGCTCTGAATTGCCAACCAATTCAGGCACCCCCCCCCCCCCCCCCGGTCACAAGCCTATTCAATTGGAAAATGGAGAGGGACCACAACAAATTATCTTGGCGTGAACATGCACTAGAGAAGTGTTGTTGTCACTCTCTCCTCTCTCTCTCTCTCTCTCTCTCTCTCTCCTTCTCGCTCTCCTCTTCTCTCTCTCCTCTCTCTCTATCTCTCTTCTCTCTCTCTCTCTCTTTCCTCCTCTCTCTCTCTTCTCTCTCTCTCTCTCTCTCTCTCTCTCCTCCTCTCTCTCCGTCTCCTCTCCTCTCCTCGCTCTCTCTCTCTCTCTCCAATGTGTTGGGGTGCCATCAGGGGACCACATGGCCTTTCCTACTTCATTACAGCTTGGAAGCTCAAGCTCATCAGGGAGTCAAGCTTTGCTGCCTGAACTAAAATGGCTCTGTATGGAGTGTGGTCAGGGTCGGCCAATAAACATTATCAAAGTATATGTGCTGGTAGTCATAATGTAAGGCCATTCCTGGGGGTATGTCATCTTTCCACTTATGGCTCTGTTTCTGACAAGGATTTAAACATTGATGGTGTACGGAGAAAGCTGCAGTCTGCCCTAGTTTAATTTTTCGAAAAAAATATCCTGGAACCTCTAGTAAAATATGGGGCCTATAGTGAGGGTTGTGGCTTGGCTTTATGGGTTTAGGTATTAGTTTTATTTATGCGTGCTTTAAATTTGTCTGGGGGACAGTATCCCATAGAGGAAGGAATGGTTAGTATTCTATAATGATGCTATGGCATACAGGTTATTTTGTAAATGATAAGTTGGTTGATTTACTTTGCCCAGGAGCATGGTTTTAATCTTGTTTTAGATATTTTCAATTTCTTGCCTTGTTTATTCACCTTTGTCATGTAGTTGTTTTCATCTAACTCTTAGGTCAGAGTGATTTGTAATTTGTAATCTATTAGTATGTCGGTGATGTAATTGTTTTACAATAGTTTCATTTTTGTCTGTCAAACATGTAGTTTTCTGTGGACGATGTAAAAACATTTCCTTCCATATATTTCTAAATATTTCTCCTTCTCCTCCTTAAGTATAGCTTTCTTGTTATATGATAATGTTATGGTGAAGTATTATCTTTGTTTTCCTTGCAACTGCTTAATATTTTGCTAGAAATTCCTTATCAATCAATCATGGGGCATACGCCGGGGGGCGCGTCAGCCTCGCCCACACTACGACGCCACTCCAGGGGGTCACACGCGCGAGTTGCCATGCAGGCTCCTTCCCATATCAAGCAGCCCTCTCGGACAAGAAACATAACTTGCCCCAGCAACGAGCCGTGTGGGCGGCCCCCTGGGCCTCCTCCCACGCCGGATTGTCTCTTACAGATACAACCGATGGGAAGATCGGTTCAGGGTAGCGTGCCACATGCCCATTAGCCGAAGTTGGCGCTGACGGACTATGCAGGTAATAGGCCCGATTTCAGTCTCAGAGGGTTGCAATCACGCTGATTTGACACGTAATCTCACAGCGACTACCCCATGATTCTTCGAAAGACATTATTACCAAAGGCATTGATTCGTCTCTTCAAGTCACTATTTAGTGTCCATGTCTCACAACCATAGAGTAAAGACAGGATCACAAGCGACTTGAAGATCCGATCTTTGTCCCGCCTGAACAGGTACCGACAACGCCAAATACTCCGCTGAGCGAGTCCAAAACACAGTGGGGCTATGGGCCAATCCGCCGTAAGCCTTCTTGACGTGACCCGCCCGTCATTAGGACGTGCTTACCAATGTATGTAAAACTTTCCAAAGATCCAATGTCCTCGCCACACGCATAGAACAGGGACTGTATGCTTTCAATCTAGTAAGTCTCCAAATACCTGGACCTTGGTCTGAGACAGGATGACTCAAGTCCCAAAGGCTTTGCTCCTCGTGCAGCGCCTCGAGAGCCATCACCAGGACCTCCAGCGACTCAGCAAAGATTACTGCAAAAAATCATGGCAAAAAACAAGATCAGTGATCTTGGTGTTGCCGACGGATGCCACAATCACTGTGATCACAACCTGTGTCCAATACCCAGTCCATTACAAGCGTGAAAAGTGATGGGGCAAGGACGCACCCTTGCCTCAATCCTGTATTCACAGGAAAGAAGCTGGTACACCTGCCCCACACTTTCACAGTACTCTCAGTCCCAGAATACAGACCAGTTATCAAAACCAAATACTCCTTGGCAAGGAATCCCTCGAGGTCGCAGGAAGATCCCAGAGTGACTCACGATGCACTGCAGTCAAACGCCTTCTTGAGATCAACATAGGCTGCAAGCCATTCCCTGTCGAAACTCACGTCGGCGTCCACCAGGACACGAAGCGCTAGGATACGGTCCGTTGTGACTTACCAGGCCGAGAACCCAGACTCTATGAGGTCTCTGAATGCTTCTTACCAGATGACTCGGTCCGGAATTCGTGTCAGCAATAGAGGACAGCAACCTTGCCTGGTACGCGAGCGTTTAATTACCGCGGTAAATGTTTTGCAGTCCTTGACGGTCCCCTTTCCCTTTCCAGATAGGACGACCAGCCCCCTTTTCCAGTCAGGAGGAATGTACCTGATCTGCCACACGGCAGTCAGGGACAGCATGCAACCCGCGGATCATGGGCCTCACCCCATGCTTTGAGGAGCTCCGCCACGATATTACAACCACCAGCTGCCTTTCCACCCTCAACTTGCTACAGGCCTCTCGACTTCGTCCAAGAGAGGGTGCGGTTCGTCCAAGGGGAGGATGGCATCCAATGCCTGTAACCCCAGTGTGTGACGCTGCTCAGTTTGAGTGGTACTAACCGGAACAACTGCCCAAAGTACTCAGCCCAACGAGCCATCTGTCCATCATTGTCCGACACGAGGCCGCCCTCTGCTGTTCGAATAGCATTCGCACTGAGAAGGAGACTTGGGAAACGGAGCTTCTTCAGGGCTCGGTAGGCGGGTCGGGGTCATTAGCGTTTAAATGACCCTCGACTCCTCAGCGAGACTCCGGACATACCTCTCCTTGTCTCCCCTCAGGAGGGTTCTAGTCCGGCGTGACAGAGCCCTGTGTGGTCCCGTCCAGCCAGCCTGGCAGCGCGACTCTACCGCGATTTTCTACAGCGTCTCCACATCGAGACAAAACCACGCCTTGACCTCGGGCGCGCCCCAATACAATTCCGTGGCAGCCTGTAGAGTTCACGTTGAAGGTATCCCCCCCCAAAAAAAAAACCCCCCCCAGTTCTAAGGATCCCCGAGAGCACGAGCCACATCAAACCGATTGAGACTGCCACCGCATACTCATGAGCACATGTCAAGTCCCTTTCAGTTTCTCAGATGATAACATAGTATGGTTACCTCTTGAAATCTTCTGGATTGACATGAAGCTCTAAGTGTAGAAACAACAAGTTGTGATCGTTCCAACGAACTCAGCAATCCGGTTAAACCCTGCCAGTTCGGGAGGATCCTCCAACGAGTACTAACGAGGATGGGTCGATCTCCTTAGCTACGCTCCGGCATTTTACTATACCATGTCCAGCGGTGCAGCTCTGGTCTCTGATACCAAGAAACCTGAATTTTCAAACCTTCTGGACCTTGACAAAGTCAGAAGCAGAGAACTGTTGGTGTTTCTGGTACCGGAGACATGGGGGACCAACACACAACTCGTAGCCACTCTCACAAGTGACAGTAGTAGCATTGAAGTACCCAAGGCAATGAGATTTCCTTAGGTGTCTTATAATTTATTTTTGAGTTGTGAATTATCTTGCCAATTAGTTATTAATTTTTGAATTTCATCTGTTGGAACTTTCTTAATGTTTAGAGGCAAGTAAACTTCCCTTGTCCACCCTATTGTTTTGG
The DNA here is from genome assembly GCA_016584305.1 of Chionoecetes opilio. Lineage (NCBI taxonomy): Eukaryota > Metazoa > Arthropoda > Malacostraca > Decapoda > Majidae > Chionoecetes > Chionoecetes opilio. The sequence goes on along the minus strand of JACEEZ010020613.1, from coordinate 268,663 downwards.
CTTTTCATTAGATTAAATATATATGTATAATTTTAAATGTTTATTAATAATGATTTGGTAATTATTTTCGGTGTAATGACCTGTGGTACATAGTCCTCTTATTGCTTTTATTATTGTTACGTACCAAGAAATTGAGAGGCTGAGTCTATGTGTGTTTTTTGAGGGCATTATTGGTAAGTGTGTGTGTGAAGGTTATTTGTTATTGTGTGGTATTAGATACCAATGTGCTTTAGTAAAGTTAAGTCTGGTGGCGTACTAATTTGATAGCTGAAGGGATATATGAATATTATAGGCAGTGGTTCTGATGTTGTCATCGGGCCTGCTTCCATTGTGTAGTTGATATGTTTTATTGTTGCGGAGTATAATACAAGGTGTAGTGTGAGTGTTACTGGTTATTATAAGTATGATGATCAGGGCCAAATATGATTAAGTTGTTGTTATCTATGAGAGTTTCCGTCCCTTCCCTAGTGTATGCATAATTGTTTCTCTATTTTTTCCTATGTTAGGCATTAAATCTCCTAAAATATAAGTAGTACGTTATTGATGCTATCCTATGAACAATCGGGGAGTAGGAGATAAGGTCTGCGTGGTAGAAATATGTTGTAACTATATTTATTGGTCGTGTCTTGTGCATTGTATTTGTATAATATCTGATGATGTAATCATCTCTTATTGCGTTTGATATTGTTTTGATCAGGATTGCACTACCATCGTGCAATTTCATTACTAGTATTGAGTTGTTTTTTTTTTGTAACATGTAGTATAATTGAATATTTTAAGTGATTCATCATTTTTTCAACGTGGAATATAATACGAATTATATCAGGATTCTATGTGCCGGTTCTGCGATGTGTTGCCAGGTGTGCATGTAGCATGCATGTCCAATATTTTTGCTGGTGTATCTTTTTCTAAGTTAATGTAAGGTTGTTTCTTTAGTATTTGACTTATGATTTCATGTATGTTTTTTGGTTAGTTTTTTTGACATTGTTAACTTCCTTTTACTTCAATAGGTTTTACTGAAAGGCATTTCATTGCTAAGGTTCTATGTTATCCCCTCGCCAATTTATGCATTTTTTTGTCTCACTTATACCCTGGTGCCAGGAGGACCCTCTTCTGGCCACATTCGAGCAATTTTGTAAGCTTTTTGTTGTGTGCATGGTTTGTATAGTGGTCTTCTATCATGTAGCAATCTCAACATGAGATTATGGGTTATATATTCTTCTCCTTGATTAGGTATTGGGCAACACATAGAGATAGTAGAAATCCTGAATTTAAGGGCTTTCTTTGCTATGGAAATTTTTTTGCTATTGGAGCTTAAAGCTTTTCTTTTGCTTCTGGGAGCATATTATTTTATTTGTGTTCGACTTGGGAGCGTTGTACAGGTATCTACATCTTCTTCCCCTTATCCATGTATTTGTTTTATTAATTCTCTATTTGTCATCCTTGTGTTGCAGTAAATAGGTCATCACACCCTGGATTAACATTCCCACCCACTCCGTGGGCAGTGGCTAGCGTGCCTGGCTAGAATCTGCGGGCCCATGTTCGATCCGGGCCAGGGAAAGTCGGTGACCACCTACCCAGCGGTTCTTCCTCCTTTCGGGGTTGATAATATGGGTACCTGGGGTGCCCTGGGGAAGGTAACTGTAGTAACCGGAGTCACACTAGTTCTGTGTGCCCGGTGGTAACGGGTTTCACCCACCACAGGATCTAAGGGGCTAATGGCCACGGAGATGAGCACCCGCATGCCACGCGCAGTTAGCGTTATGCTCCCATCTTTACCTTTTTACTACCATGGTTAAGATTACTGATCTTTTAGATTGAGTTCGGGTGGAACAATGTGTACAAAAGGGATGCGTGGTTTAATTGGCAGTTAGTGTCTTTTCCGAAAATTAAGTCACATCGCTGTCAGTTTTTGTTTATGACAATGAAGCCTTCATTTATTTGGGAGATTTGGTTGCGTAGACGCTGTGTTTCGAGAGTATCCTAAGAGGTCTATTTGGATACGGCCGGTTCTGTTGTGATGACTTTTGCTTTATTTTAATTCTCGCCATGTTAATCTATAATATTGGAAAAGAAAAAACCTAGACTATAATTGCTAACAACGAGACTGCTTCGAGGGCAGAACCACTGCTACGATTAATACTACAGCTAAGGTCTGTATCGTTGCCCCGCCAGTAGTAGTATATTAAGCCATCTATGGGTCCTTTTTGGAAAGTTGGGGTTCTCGGGGGGTGAGGGGGCTTATTGTTCGGGGGGTGAGAATGCCATATTGCCACTTGGGCTTTTCTGAAAAAACGGAGGTGGTGGTGGTGGTGGTTTGGTTGTGGTGTCTGACAGAGGAAGTGGGTGGTGGTGGGGTGTTAAACAGAGGAAAGAAGCTGCTGTGGTGGTGCGATATAGGGGGTTCATGGGGGAGCGAGAGAGAGAGAGAGAGAGAGAGAGAGAGAAGAGAGAGAGAGAGAGGAGAGAGAGAGGGAGAGAGAGAGAGATTGAGAGAGAGAGAGAGAGAGAGAGAGAGATGAGAGAGAGAGGAGGACGAGGGAGAGAAGAGAGAGAGAGAAGAGAGAGAGAGAGAGAGAGAGAGAGAGAGAAGGGGGAGGATTGGGGACCACCAGTATGGGGGCGCCGCCAAAGGGCATCGCCAAAGGGCCACCACCCCGAAAGGGACACCGCAAAGGGCACCACCGAAGGCATCGCCAAAGGGTTCGCCAAAGGTCACCACCGAAGGCATCGCCAAAAGGCGCCGCCCACAAGGGCACATCAAAGGTGCATCGCAAGGGCACCCCAAAAGGGGTCCACCGTGGGGAGCCAGTGAAGTGGGTGGCGGCGTTTGACCAGCTGCCGAACGAGACTGGCGGGTAGGTGACGGTGGTGGTGAGGGATATAGGTTGCCAACCAGGGACTTTTTGGGTAAAATTTGGGTCATGAGGGCTTGATGGCGTGTGTGTGTGTGTGTGTGTGTGTGTGTGTGTGTTATTCACCCATGGCTGTCCACGTTTGAGGTGGCTGCGAAACGCCAGGTTTCACCCTCTCAGTAAGAGGTTGGAGATCATTTATTTAACGATTTTGGGCAATGCTGGGACATCCCACCACACACCCCCCCATCCCCTTGCTCAAAGGGGGATAGTAACAGCCTTAATTTATTCAGTGAACAATCCCCGGGAGCTCGAGGATTCGAACCGCCTACCCACAGAATGGGAGGCCGTCCGTTCTCACCTGACCATCGCGCGGTATGGTGTGCTGTGTGTTTGTGGTGTGAGAGAGAGAGAGATTGAGAAGAGAGAGTGAGAGAGAGAGAGGAGGAGAGAGAGAAGACCGAGAGATGAGAGAGAGAGAGAGAGAGAGAGACGGAGAGAGAGGAGACGAGAGAGAGAGAGAGATGAGAGAGATGGAGGAGAGAGAGAGAGAGAGAGAGACGAGACGAGACGAGAACGAGACGAGACGAGACGAGACGAGACGAGACGAGACGAGGACGAGACGAGACGAGACGAGACGAGATAAAACTAGCAAAATGAGAGGAGACAGATAGAGATGGAGAGATAGAGGAGTGAATAGATATATAAATACAAAGACAGATAGATAGTTGCCAGCCTACTATTTCTTCGATTAGTGAAGCTTCGGAAACGCACTCGGAATTTCAGACACTTCGACATTATTACCATAATGATGAGTAAAAGTTTTATTTCGGCGAAGTATGGCGTGAAGTAAGCAAACAACTCAGAAACTACTAGGAGTGCTAACCATTCTAACGCGAAGATGAGGGATAATGGTGACGGTGGTGATAGTTGTCTGACGTTACGTGGGCTATATCAGGTTCCTCCGAGGGCCAAAGAAACTGGATCTCGGCTTGTGTTTATGTACTCTTGGCTTTACAAAATCCTTTCTGTACAGACAGAATATATGGCCTCGGCTTGCTGCAACAAGGGCAACTGAGGGGGGCTGGGTGGCGCGTTGTATCCCCCCGCCCGGGTTGGCCGATGTATCGCCAGGCAACTCGTCTATATTGTTCATCTCTGTTTCCCGAGAGCCACTCACCCCACCTCTGTGGACCCTTGTAGCTTGCATCGTCGGGGGTCTTGAAGCCTCCTCTACATTCCTTTGAGGTCCTCGGGGCAGGTCTCCAGTGAAAATCACCCCCTTTTCGGGTGCGTTAGTGGGGCGTGACGAAAAGGACCCGCTATTTTGATTTTTGTTGTTTAGGTGATTCACGATACGGCTTTGCGTGGGTGATGTGAACTGTGCGTGGCCCTGACTGAACTGAGTCCACGCACAGTTCACATCACCCACGCAAAGCCGTATCGTGAATCACCTAAACAACAAAATCAAAATAGCGGGTCGCTTTACGTCACGCCGCCACTAACGCACCGAAAAGGGGGTGATATCACTGGAGACCTGCCCCGAGGACCTCAACGGAATGTAGAGGAGGCTTCAAGACCATGACGTACTGAAAGGCATACAGGGGCTCCACAGAGGTGGGGTGAGTGAGCGTACGATAATCCTGTATCGTAAGTTATCTGGAACGGGGAGGGGAGACCAGTGATGACGAAGGGCCCATGTCAATTTAGTGCGAGCTTGTGATGCCGGTGGGGGGGAGGAACCTTCACTAGTACCGAGTCTCCCACGGAGAATGGGTGAGCCACCTCTTGGCGTGACATAGGGCAGGTTTTTCTCACTACATCATGTGCGGCGCGTAGGGTAAGTTGTAGTTCCCGTAGGTATTGAGTGGTGGTAGGTGTGGTGCTGGGTGATGGGGATTGCAAAGTGAGGCCATCTGCCGGCAGCCGGGGATTGCGTCCAAAGAGTAGCAAGTGTGGTGAATAACTCGTAGCGTCGCTGGGGGCAGCGTTCAACGTGAGTTGTATCGCGGGCAGGGCACTGGGCCAATCACCTGAAGAGTTGTTAGCGAGGCTGGCCCTAATGGCGTTGTTGATCGTGCGATGAACACGTTCACATATTCCGTTGCCCTGAGCATAGTACGGGCTACTGTGGATTAGTTTGTACCCAAACACTTCTCCCAAATGTTCCCACAGGCGGCTGGTGAACTCTGGGCCGCGGTCGGAGAGGATGGCCCCGGGGATGCCAAATACGGAAATGACATTCTGCAGCAAGAGTTGAGTAACCGTAGACACCTTGTGGTTGCTCGTAGAGACAGCAATAACGTACCGTGAGAAGCAATCAATAAAGGTCACTATATACTGCTTCTTGTCGTACATAGGTAGGGGTCTCATCCACCTTACGGCTAGAAGCTCCCACGGTTTGATGCAGTTATGTGGCCTTTTACTTTCGCCTTTGGCCGGTAGTCAGTTCCTACTTGACAACTGCGGCACTGGGACGCGACTGCTTGAGCGAGGGTGGACGCGTTGTCAGTATAGTACCGGGTCCTGAATAACGCCAACTTTTTCCCTTGATCCTGGGTGTCCCCCTTTGGGGACGAATGGAGGGACGAAGAAAACGGTGCGCCGCCTTAGGCCCCAGCATCACCTGCCCTTCATGGTTCATCACACGCCGTCACATACAACGCAGTCATCCACGCCACTTCTTGGCCAGCCAGGAGGGCCATGTCCTGTCTGCCGCGGCTTCCTGGAGTTGAGGTTTTTCCTCTGCGACGTCGTCAGTCACGGCTGCCATGTGGATAACTGATCGATCTGAAGCCGGTCCTTAGGCACCTAGAGAGGCCGTATGCGGGGCCCCTGCAATTTTCCTGGCAGGTGTTTGATGGTAAAGGGGTCGTATTCTTCTAGCTCGCTAGACCATCGGTGAAGAAGTTCCGTGGACATGGTTTTCAACCATGTAAGGCTGTAATGGTCGGTGAACACCTCGAAATGATTGCTGAGTAGATAAGGACGGAAATGCCGAATACCCCAGACCACCCCTAAACATTCTTTTTTCGTTTTGCTGTAGTTATTTTCCGAGGTGCTGAGGGTTCGGCTGGCACAGGCAATTATCCTTTCCTTTCCGTCCTGCCTCTGCGAAAGGACAGCACCCAGACCCAAGTTGGATGCATCGGTATAAAGGGTAAAGGGCTGGGAGAAGTCTGGGTAGGCGACGATAGAGGACTGGGTGATGTGTTCTTTGAGGCTTCGGAATGCTTGCTCACAGTCGGCTGACCAGCTCCAGGTGACCCCCTTATCCAAGAGGCGATGGAGGGGTGCTGCTATATCAGCAAAGCCTTTGACAAATCTTCTGTAGTACGACGCCAAACCGAGGAAACTACGTAATTCACGAACGTCGGTAGGTGGTGGTATGTTGCCTATGGCCCTCAGATTGTCAGGGTCTGGCTGGATGCCACGGTCACTCACCACATGGCCCAGAAATGGTACTTCCTCACGAGCTAGACAGCATTTGGATGGCTTGAGCTTGAGCCCAGCTCCTCGGATCCGTTCAAACACATCCCAAAGTCGCTGCAGATGAATGGTCCAGGTTGGAGCATATACGATGATGTCGTCCAAGTAAGCGAGACGCGTTCTCCACGTCAGGCCCGCCAAGACAGCGTCCATCAGGCGGGAGAAAGACGCTGGGCCGTTCAGACTTCGAAGGGGAGGACCTCGAACTCCTATAGTTGGCCGTCACCTGTGCGAAGGCAGTCCTTCTCCTTCCTTCCCACGAAATAGGGATTGCCAGTAGCCACTCTTAGGTCTAGCGTGGAGAACCATCGGAACCGTGAAGGGCCTCCAATGTGTCGTCAATACGGGGGAGGGGGGTTGAGCGTCTTTCACTGTGACAGCATTCGGGGCGCCGAAAATCGGGGGGAGACTCCCAACACTTCCCATTGGAGGGAAGCTGACAGCCTTTCAATTCAGGTTCTGGAGATATCAGATAATCCATACTTCTCCTGTTTTTTTCCAGCCATCATTATTGCACTGGAAAAAAAATGAATTCCTTAAGACTCCTTAATAAATAAAAAAATGCAGGAGAACAGAGTCCTAAACAAGCCATGTAATTTTCTTGTTCATAAGTAACAGTCATTTGGGGCAATAACAAATCCCTCAAGAAATTTTCTTCTAGTGTTGTACTATGAAATAACTTAGATAGTCAATATACAATACAGGGATATTATGGTAAAAATTCATGTTTGGTGTGCAGCTGGTGCAGCACCCTACCCGTATTCCTGACCGCCTTGGAGACACCCCCACATTCTTGATTTTTTCCAAACTACTAACCCTTCTCTTACTCTGTGAAACTATTCTCTCCTTTGGGTTCCTCCGATCACAATCTTATTTCTGTAACCTATCCTATCGCTCCGGTACCGTCTCGGGACCCACCTAAGCGGAGGTGCTTCTGGCACTTCAACTCAGCTAAGTGGGAAGACCTAAGGCAGTACTTCTCTGATTTTCTATGGAATGATTACTGCTTCCATGTCAAAGACCCATCTCTTTGTGCAGAGCGCATAACTGAGTCAAGTCTATGGCGGGAGGCGTACATTCCACACACTTTCTCTAATCCTAAAGCCCATCAACCTTGGTTTAACTCTGCTTGTTCGCATGCTGTCCGAGATAAAGAGGTGGCTCACAAACGGTACCGTAAGCATCCATCTCCTGAAACTCATGCCCTCTATATTTCTGCCCGTAATCATGCCAAATCTTTACTTCAACTTACCCAAAACTCTTTCATTCATAGAAAATGTCAAAATCTTTCTGAATCAAATTCCTCTCGTGACTTCTGGCATCTAGCTAATAACATCTCTAACAATTTTTCTTCTTCATCTTTCCGTCCTATGCTTCACCCAGATGGCTCCACAGCTGTCTCATCTACTTCTAAAGCTGAACTCTTCGCTCAAACCTTTGCTAAAAATTCCACTCTGGTTGATGAAGGGCTTGTTCCTCCTTCTCCTTCACCCTCTGACTATATTATGCCTGTCATTAAGATCCTCCAGAATGATGTTTTCTTTGCCCTTTCTGGCCTAAATCCTCGGAAGGCTTACGGTCCTGACGGAGTCCCTCCTATTGTTCTAAAAAACTGTGCTTCTGTGCTTGCACCTTGCCTGGTCAAACTTTCCGTCTTTGCTATCTACTTCCACCTTTCCTTCTTGCTGGAAGTTTGCTCACACCCAACCTTTTTCCTAAAGGGTGACAGTTCTAATCCTTCAACTACCGTCCTATAGCTTTGACTTCCTGCCTTTCTGAAGTTTTTGAATCTATACTTAATAAGAAGACTCTTAAGCATCTATCTGCTCACAATCTTCTATCTGATCGTCAGTACGGTTTCCGTAAAGGGCGATCTACTGTCGATCTTCTAGCTTTCCTAAGTGAATCTTGGTCATCCTCCTTTAGGGGTTTCGGTGAAGCTTTTGCTGTTGCCCTTGACATATCAAAAGCTTTTGATAGAGTATGGCACAAATCTTTAATTTCCAAACTACCCTCATTCGGTTTCTATCTTTCTCTCTGTACCTTCATCTTAAGTTTCCTTTCAAACCGTTCTATTGTAGCTACTGTTGACGGACATTATTCTTCTCCTAAATCTATCAATAGTGGTGTTCCCCAGGGCTCTATCCTATTACCCACTCTCTATTTATTATTCATTAATGATCTTCTAAGTCTAACTCAAAGCCCTATCCACTCCTACGCTGATGATTCTACCCTGCATTTTTCAACGTCGTTTTATTATACGTCCAACTCGGGCGGAACTAAGTGATTCACGGAGAGATGCCACCGAGCGCCTAACTTCTGATCTTTCTATAATTTCTGATTGGGGCAAAGCAAACCTTGTTTTGTTCAATGCCTCAAAAACCCAATTTCTTCACCTATCTACTCGACAAAACCTACCAGATAACTATCCCCTCTTCTTCAATGACACTCAACTGTCTCCTTCTTCTACAATGAACATTCTAGGACTATCCTTTACTAAAAATCTGAACTAGAAATCTCACATCTCATCTCTTACTAAAACAGCTTTTAAGAAGTTAGGTGTGCTGTGGCGTCTGCGGCCTCTTTTTTTTCTCCCTCCCAATTGCTTGCTCTCTACAGGGGCCTTATCCGCCTATGTATGGAGTATGTCTCACATGTTTTGGGGAGGATCCACTCATACGCTATCCTAAACAGGGTTGAGTAAAAGCTTTTCGTCTCATAAAACTCCTCTCCTCTGACTGACTGTCTTCAATCTTTAAATCACCGCCGCAATGTTGCTTCTCTTGCTCTCTTCTACCGTTATTTTCATGCTCACTGCTCTTCTGAACTTGCTAACTGCATGCCTCCCCCCCTCCCGCGGCCTCGCTGCACAAGACTTTCTACTCATTCTCATCCCTATTCTGTCCATCCTTCCAATGCAAGAGTTAATCAGTAAACTTTACTTTTTTATCCCTTTCACTGGGAAACTCTGGAACTCTCTTCCTGTTTCTATTTTTCCACTTTCCTATGACTTAAATCTTTTCAAAAGAGGAGTAACAAGACACCTCCCGAACTAAATTGGCTGACCCCTCTTTTTTTTTTAATTCTCTTATTGTCTTATTTATAGGGACTGGCAACTAAGCGGGCTTGTGTTACCCATTTTTGTTGTGCCCTTGGCCAGTTCTTTGTGATGTAAAAAAAGAAAAAAGAAAAAAAAAAAAAAAAAGGTGTTCCCATCATCAGATTTCAAAATAGTTTTAACCACATGCTTTTCATATAAATGGTAACACATTCCAAGGGTGAGAGCTATATTTTCTGACTTTTGTTTTTAAGGACCACCCTAAAAATTTTTATTATATAATATATATTATAATATATATATATATATATATATATATATATATATATATATATATATATATATATATATATTTTATATATATATTATATATTATATTATATTATACGTATAAAATATAATATATTACGTATATTTAGGGTACGCCGTAGGTACAATGAAAAGTGAAATATAGATTATTTTGAATTTGGCAGGATGTTTTCTTATGTAAAATTGAATTTTAAGTGTGGTTTGTCCGCTTCAACTTTTTGGTTTGAGCACTTTTTGCTATGCAAAAATGGACTTTTATATTTATATGCAAAACATAGCTTAAAGTGCGATTTTGCATAGTAAGAATTGCTCAAATGCAAAAATGGATTGAGCTAAAATCGTCTTAGAATTCCTTTTTACATAGGAAATTGGCATGCCAAAATTGAGAAAAAGAATTTTTGTTATACGGCGTAGCCTACCCTAAACAGGGTACCAAAATAGTTGGATTGGGTTACGATGGGAGGAAGGACAAGACCAGCGCGATGGTGCCCGACAGCTATGGGAAACTGCACCCAAGGTTGATCAGGGAGGAGCATGTGTCAGTGACTGAGGAGCCATCTGGAAGGTACCTTTAGCCCCTTTGTAAACCCGAGGACCCGGGGCCACCTGAGAAGCCTGCGTTTTAAGGTGGCTCAGGCTCTCTATGATCTGCTGGTGACATACGACTCCACCGACTCACTGATCGTACTGCAAGGTGACTCAACTAGGCCAACACGGGGTGGAAGGGTGGTACTCACGCTCATTTGGAGAAGAGCGGGACGCAAGCTCTTCTGGAGTATATGCGTGTTGCACACAAACGATTGCCCCTGCGCCACCTTATCCCCCAAATCGACGGGCCCACCTCATTTACACTGGGTTCACGGGTCCAGTGTGCAGTTTGCTGTCCAGCGTGAATGAATGCAGTACAACGCAGAGTTCAGAGGAGTGCCAGGCGGTGAAGACTCACGAGATACCGGAGTATATTCTGGCACATGTCCACTGACCAGCAGGTCTCCTACCAGCTGGTCCAGGCTGTGAAGCGGGGCGTTCTCCCGTCCGAGCTGCAGGAGATCAAGTGTGCAAGGTGTCCCCCCTCCAGATGGCTCACCCACAGCCCAGTCGCTCGTGTACATGTGGACCAGAAAGCTGGACTGACTGGCAAAGAACTGAACCCTGGAAATCCTAGTCAAGTACTGCCTGCAGGTGTACTTCAAACTCTACTACGACATCAAGGTTCACCACAGACTAGAGGACCCGGCCCCAAGCACATCCTCACGCAGCTCAGAGTGATGAGGTGCACCAAGAAGGTCCAAACGCTGTGACCTTCTACGTGCGGACAGAGCATGGTTCGCACACTCAGAATGTGTCCTCCTCTCGCTGATGGCAGGTCAGAGTGAGGAGACCGCAGGTTCGCCGTGACCCAGATTTTGAAGCTGAGGGCTGGTGAGTGAGTAATGGGGGCACCAGTGTAAGACGTCGCATCCACCCAAGCTGAACTTGTCAGCCACCGCTTGCAGACACTGATCAGCTGGCAGCCGGCCAGGTGCACGAGCCGGGATTCACCCTGTTCACTGTCGGGGATCAGATCCGGAGATCCTGGTCAAGCCGTACGAGGTTCCGGAGTTCTCTATCCACACTCAGAGCACCGAAAGAGTCGTGAAGCAGGTGACAGAGGCTGCGGCAGCAGTGGTGGGGCAGCAGGCCAGAGACGGGTTCATCCGGGCTCGGACCCACCACCGGGAGACCATGCCCTGCTTCAGGTCTAAGAAGGACATGATGGACACGTTCTAGGCCAACGTACAGGCTGTGACACTGTGATGTAGTGCCTGATGAACCAACTGATCAGAAAGAGCTTACTACGCTATTCATTTGGAACTCAAATTGGTGCATGATGCAATACACAGGACCAACCGGACTCCGTGTACTCATTTAAGCATTATTCGATTAGGGTGCAATATAAAAGTGCATGTATATATATATTATATAATTATATATATATATATATATAATATATATATATATATATATATATTATATATAATATTATAAAATAAAAAATATATATTATAATATATAAATATAATATATTATATTTTATAGTGCATGTATATATATTTACAGTGCAAAGTATATATATATAATATATTTTATATAATATAAATTTTAATATATATATATATATATATATATATATATATATATATTAAATTTACCCGTTTTATAAAAAAAATAAACCCAAACCCGACCTTTGCCTAAACCCAACGGTAAACCTAACCTAACTTATGTCAAGGGGAGTTTCGTTTTGGGCGAGACAAATTTCGGTAGAGAGATACCAGTATCTGGAACCCCCTTAAACCTTGATTTCGCAAAATATATTATATAATATATATATAATATATATTAAATATATATAAATAATATTAAAATAAAATATATATATATATATATATATATTATATAGTATATATATATATTTTATATATATTATAAATATATATAATATAAATTATTATAGATAAATCATATATATATTATATACTAATATATAATATTAATAAAATTATAATATTTTATACTATCTATTTTCCAATAAACATTTATAATCTAAAAACCGCCCATTTTAAAAATTTCAGGCGGATGCCTTAAAATCCTTTTGGGGCCCTACAATTTACCTTTTTGATCCCCAGGTATTTTTTGCCGAATGAATACGGGTACTAAAATTCGAAAATCTTTTTCTCCCATTTTTGGAAACTTGGAGGTAGGAAACCGTCAATATGCCGGGACAATTACCTTTCAATCCTCCAATGACGACAAACAATAGGGTTAAACAATAACATTAGGGATTTTAAAACTTATACATTATTTTTATGACTTTGGGGTGATGAACCCATAATATACGGTTGACATATTGAGCATACAATGAACTAAAACAAAAAGGTTAAAAAAGCGACAAACCCCGCTTTTAATCCTGTATGGCAGTATTTTCCATGACTAAAATTTTTTGCGAGAGATAAGTTTGTGGCCGATGCATTCATGAGGCCCCTTTTTCACAACTCTTGTGTTGATTCAGAATAAAGTTCTGCCAGGAAAGTGTTCTGACAAACCCTTCAAACTCAATGTGCGCTTCTTTGCGACATCCGCCTCAATTAGGGAGGCCATTATTTCAATATAACAATTTGCCCCCATGTAATATTCTGCGCTTTGTTACGGGAAGTCCTTGAGCCTTTGCTATTTGTCAGGAACAGTCTATCCTTGTTCGTTAGCAAGTACTTTGCAGCAAAGACTAGTCATAGGTTAGAGCCTGAGTAAAATTCATACCAATGTCCCCGTTGCATCCTCCCTGATGCAAAGGGTTTTCTCTGGCCCAGTAAAAGTACACCTATCCTCAATTTGCACTCCCTTCAATCTTGTCATCGAAAAAGAACTATGCTGTGGCAAGAACTGTTTTGGTGTGATGCCAGAGATTTGAAGTGGATCTTCTTAATAAAATCCCCCAAATGTCTCACGTTCCAATTTTTTTTCCTTTTTCTGCAGCAAAACTTATTCCTGCATGGAGGTTGAATATAAATTAGCCCATCAAAGACGCTTCCAGGTTATTTGCACTGTTCCGCTGTTTGATAAGTGCATTAAATGAAATCATGGCCAGCAACCCGTGTGTGCCCGATCCAGAAATACCGATAAAGGGAGTTCCACTTCTTTAAATTCCGAATCCGGAAAGGGAAGCCTCAGTAACATCCTGGCCATATTGTTTGAAATATCCTTGTGTGTTGAGTACAGCCCAGAAACAACCGAATGAGTCAGGCTTGAAAAACCCAAACCAATTGTAATTCATAAATGAGCCTGGCATTCCCAGGCTTCTGGCAGGAACCCTTCCCTGCTGCGCTGCGCCTGAGGCGTTCCTGCAGGCCACTGGCTACAAACCAAGGGGGGCATGGGTACGAAGGAACGCAGCCTAAAGTAAACCACTGACGTGTTTTGCAGTCAAGTCTACTTCATGAGGGAAACATGCCCAGAGCCACCCCTCTTAAACCAATCTCCCTCTGAGCCTCCTACCCTGTTGGCAGACATGTCCTTGACTCTGCTGAGCTGGACGCCTCGCCGCGCCTCCCTGGTACTCAAGACAGCCGCCGAGGAGCACGGAAAGGTGAGAGGGATCGAGGCTAAACACTTGATCTATGAGAACTTGTAGCCTGGTGAAGGAGTAGTCATGGGCTGGCGGTGGTCAGGGTAAAGGGGCCACAGATATACTGTCTGGTCAAGGGCAACGCGAACCAGTTTTTGGAGCTGTATGACATGCAAAAAGCTTTACTAGGTCTTGGGAGCAGAGTATGTCCAAGGATGACATCGATAGTTAAGGGTAATTTCTGTGGACCCTATCATTAGGTTACCCACAAAATAGTTTTTAGACTTTATGATATCAATGGATAAATCAATGGGAATATACGATTTCGCTTAGCGCATTTTTCGCTAAATGCATTATTTTTCAGAAACGTAAACTGCGTGTTTAACGAAGTATAAGTGTAGTTTGTAAAATCTTCGAGTAAACTTATTCCTCAGTAGTTTATACAATATGTCTTGTTGCCTTTTCCCTCATAAAGCAGCATAATACTGGGCTACCACAAGTTTCTTATATCACACCTCATTTCCAGAATATTATTAATATATTTTTTTTACGTTGTAGCCTACAGCACCTGTAGTAGGCTTATACAAAGTCTTGATGTTGTTCGATCTCGCCTGTTGGTTTCGCAGGCTGGATTTTTATAGTGACACTTGTGGACTTAGGTGAAGATTCAATTTTTTGTGATGTTCGGATCTTCACCTGAGGCTCGTGCAGCCCCTAGAGTCATCCGTCACACTCGCAATCGGAAGACAGGTATATTTTAGCTGCATAGGGGTTTCTCCGGCCACTCTGGGACGATGGATTTGACAGTTGCTCCTTGGTGAGACTTGGTGCTCTTGAAAGAGTTGGCCCCGGCAGGATTCGAACTCGGGACATTGAGTTCAGTACTCCAAGACGCTAACCACTCGGCCACCGCCTCCCCCAATATGTTGAATAATCTAACCAACAACCTCACTACTACTACCACAGCTGCCTGAATTTTGAAAGTGCATTTAATATCTCAACATACCCCGAGTGTGTTCCTGAAGGGGCTACTAATGATGACCAACTACATATACACATACATGCATGCCTTTATTAGTACATACATACATACGTACAAGCAAGCATAATGAGATCTTTCATTTCCCTCCCCTGGCAGGGTGAGGTCAAGACAATGGAGGAGGATGCCTCATTGCCCACGCCTGGCAGTGTAGGTGTGGCAGGGGAGGGAGGCCAGCAGGTGCCCCCGGCCATAATGAGCCTCTCCAAACAGCTGCTAAGGCTACAGGCGCCTGTTGAGGTCCATCTATGTGACTTTATAGTGAGCGCCCCCGAGGGTGCCGTGTTGTGGCCTACACTGAAACAAGTACGTATACACCTGCATGTGTGTGTCCACAGTGTGTGTGTTTTAAAACCTTGTTGTTATTTACAGGGAAAGAGTTAAGCTCGTAAAAGTCCAGTCTCCAAAAACTGCTATTAACCAGGTTATTCAACATTTTCAATAGATTTGTATGGGAAGTACATTCTTGATATTTCTGTTAAATGTGGTCTTTTCAACTTCTTCCATACCTCTTATATATTGTGTCCCATCAAAAATGTTCCCTCTTTTGACATTCTCCAGTCCCTTGAAACCATCAATGCATTAATAAGATCGCTCCTCGCCTGACGGATGCACCGGAGAGACATATCACTTCATGGGAATATAAGAGTGGCATTAAACTTATTTGGACGAAGGATAATGAAAAAGCTAATTGTATCAATGTTTTGACCATTTTTGGGAAATATGCAGCTTTGGGTTTGCTCACTGCATAAAAGAAAGATATAAGAATATTGAAAGAACACAGAAATCCTAGAACCCAAACTTTCCAAGGGGGGTAACCCTTACTGGTAAAAGTGGAAACCGATTCGACGGTGAGAGATCGTCTTCTAGGCAGTGGGTTCGAAAACGCCCATCAGCTAAAAGGGGAATTATATTTTTCCCAATTAAATTGTCCCCTTGTCAGATCATATTTGGAAAACACTGATGAATTTCAGAAGATAACAGGGGCCAAGGCAGTGTAACGCTCAGATCGCTATTCTTCCCCCTTGGAGCATTACTGGCCTCCACACCACATACGCCCAGCGCAGCTTGTCAATGTGGCCTGACAGAAACTCTCCCTTAAACCAAATTTATCTCCTGCGGTCATACCCCTCAGAAGCCCATCACAACGACAAAAGCAGAGTAAAATACGAAAATTTGCAAGAGAGAACACACACCTCCCCCCCCCCCCAAAACGACGTTAAAAAGTAATGCTGGAATTATACCACGTTGAAGTAAAAGACAAACCCAGGAAAAAATTATGTACTTGAGCAGGGATACCTTGGGTTCCTAACCACAATGGTGGTGTTAACGTAAGTGGCCCATATGTAATCTGGCAGGTTTGTATTCCAACACGAAAAATGTGTTTTACAGGTAAGCATTAATATGGTCATTCATGTAACAACTAGCTATATTCCTTCACTAAACACAAGGCAATCACCTTTACAGTAGGTGGTCGGGGCACACTGCCCTACCGCAATTCGGGATCGCCTCACCGGGCCCACGCCCTCGCTCCCACCTCCCCCACGATAACTCCACCCTCTTCAACTATCACCTCCACATCACTCCCACAGGAATGGATTGGGTGGGTGAGTCCTTGCACTCACTATGCACTGATCCTCTTAACTTGGTGGACTGCTTTGTAAACCTGAAATCCAAGTCCGTCTTCCACGGACTTGTGTTAATCATGACTATTAATGAAGTCAAGGCTAATAAGACAAGGTGCATTTTCACTCATTGTTCTTGCTACACATTCATGTATGGAGGTGAGGTCAATCACCTTAATTACCTATGGAGGTAATATGATGACCTCACACCTGAATGCAAGTAAAAGAGACTCTTCTTGCTTGACTTCTACAGGTGACTTCACCACACCTACGTACATTCAATTTATCCACAAACAATGCCGCATAATTCAGACATAGGTTAGTTAGATTAATGCTTACATCTGCAGGAAAGATCACATCCTACACCTTGACTTCCACCAGGCAGCCTGATGTTCCTTGGTACCATGGTGTGGATGCTCCCAACGGGTTTTTTGCTGGACTGGCTGGGTCGACGCCTTTCCATGGCTGTTTCTTGTCTACCAACAGCCCTTGGTTGGCTGCTCATCACCTTTGCTAACAACAACCTCATGATCTTTGCCGGCAGGTGAGAAACTGTTGGTACTACAAGGTCATTGACAGAAGTATGATTTAAGTACTTGCAGTTATAATAAGGAGGGGAGAAGTAGAGAAGGTTCTGCTGTTCTGATGTTTCTTTGAGTGTGGAATTGTGTGACTGAGTATGGTTGGAAAGGCACAATAATAATGTGGGTTAAATGTGAGACTGGAAAAGCCAAATTTGTTTGATGTGTGTGTGTTTGTGTTTTTTTTCAGTAAACTATGCTTGTTTATGAGTTTTGTGACAGTGACTCCCAACCTTCCTTCTCCTCAGGTTTTTCTGTGGCTTCGGATTGGTGATGATGATGTCTGCTTCCAATACATACACTGCGGAGATCAGCAACACTAGCTTCCGAGGCCTAGCGGGTACCTTTCTAGGAATTATTAAGTTCTTTGGCCACATAGGGGTGGCGGCAGCAGCCATTAACATGGAATGGTACACGATTGCAATGATTAACGTTGTCCTGGTGATTATGAGTGGTGGCGTCATGCTGGCCCTGCCGGAGAGCCCCGCCTTCCTTGCCGTCCAAAATAAGGAGGCGGAGGCCCGCAAAGCCCTTGTCTTAATTAGAGGCCCAAAGGCTGACGTGGACGCGGAGCTAGCACTCCTGAAACTCCAAAATGAGCAAAAGGTTGGAAACTCAGGTCTAAAAGCATTTTTTAGACTAGAGATCTTAAAGCAGGTAGTGGCACTGTGTGTGCTGTTTATCATGCGTGATTTTAGTGGTTCCATGGTGCTCATGGTGCACACTACACGCATGCTGCAGGACACAGGTGTGACCCTCGACCCCAGCCTGGCCACTCTTATCCTGAATTTAGTGTGTCTGAGCGGAATCATCCTACTCTGCATCGTGGTGGATCGCATCGGCCGCCGCTGGAGCTTGATGGCCTCCTTCACCTTCATGGCAGCGGGATCCCACCATACTGGGCTTTTACATTTATTTCTTTCCCTCACCACCACAGCTTCAGCCTGACCTTGAGGTCAGCAGGGTTGTCTTCGCTGAACGGCAATGAACACCGTTGTCTCTGCCCAAAGTAAGGTAGAGATGCCTCTCCAGCACAGATATTGAGTTCACAATATGTCCAATTTAATTTACCCAACAGAGGCGGGAAAAGGGAGCCGTGTGTGAGAGGCAAACACAACTGCTATTTTTGGGGTAAATCCGCAAAGTAACCATGTCCCTGACCAATGATCAATTTAGAAGCTCTAAGTTTTTTGGGTAAAGTTAAATTGCTGATGACTCATTTTGGTGATTCAAGAAACTTTCAAGACTATTAAACATCTGGACAGGATCGGGGAGGCTGAGATCCTTTAAAATCTGCTGTAACTTGAGTTTTGCCATCCATAATACCCCATGCCTAAATATATATTTCTTGCTTTCCCTAAATTCTTTTTCATGACTGTGTTGCAGCGGTGACGCCAGTGTGGAGAGTCGACTGTTCCCTTTCTTCTGCCTCATGGGCATCATTTTTGCCAATGCCCTTGGAGCTGCTAGCATACCATTTCTCCTGACCGTAGAGTACTTCCCAACTATCAGGGAGGTCCCAGGTAAATAAAATAACTTCTGAACTATAGTAAACTACAAAAGATTTTGTCACACTTTTTGGGTTGTGTTACGTTCAGAACACTAGAACTTATAAGTCTTCTACCATGGCTTGGATATTCATCAAAATTGATGCACTTTATATAATTCATAAGATAGAAGTGTTTCAATTATGTATGTCGATAATGCTTTAATTACTACAATACTTTTCAAGCCCCTATAAAAACCCATTTTGGGACTCAAAACTGTTTGATCATAACAAATTTAATCAAGTATAGTTCCTTGCTGTTCAACACTCCATTATACATTTGATAATATGTTGTAATATTCCCAAAAAAATCCTCAAAACGATGAAACTATGCACAGTCACGATCTATGCACAGAGCCACATCACATACTCGGCAGTGAAAACATGTATCAACACTCCTGCTCTTGTTGGCTCGCATGTTTAAAACATGAACTTCCAAAAATAATTTTATGGATATATATTATAGGTATTATTCATCTACAATAATAAAAGATTTTGTAAACCGTCATTATGACATGAACCTGAGATTTGATCATAAATTGGTTAAATCTTTAGTTTGAATCCCAAATTTTTAAAGGGGTTTCCCAGTATTCTCATGTACACTGGTGCACCAAACATTGCACCCAATCGGGAACCGTGTTATCGGCACGAAACTCAGATCCACGAAACTATAATTATGCATTGACCTTATGGATATAAGCTAATCGGGGCCCCCAGACCTCCCAACCCTCGCTTCCATTTCCTGCTTTGACGCTGTATACATGTTAACAAATGCTGGCACTGGCGGCAAAAAATGAACCATTCGCCCGCCGAACTTTGGGTGGTTTAGGGGCGCGAAACTTGAAATGGGGAATATTTTAGAAGTACCGCTAAGGGCTTTGTGTTCCGCGAATCGAGATGCCACTAACAAGGTGCACCAGTGTATATTTTTTCTTCTAGTGTTGAAGGATGAGGGGTATGCATGATTATTTTTAAGGCTACTGTCCTCTGAATCCCATTCTATTTTACCACATCAGGGGATGTGCATGTGCTCTCTCTTTTGCGGGCGTCACTCCATGATCAGCACACAGCTGTACAGTACCTTGGTGGACAACATCACCTTGCCTGGACTCTTCTGGACCTATGCACTTTTCGCCACTGGAGGAATGCTGCACTCCCTCTTCTTTTATACGCGAGACTAGCCGCCAGAACATTGGATGAGAGAGAGAAACAAAATAAGAAGAAAATAATATTTGATAATAGATAATTGATTTAAAAATATATATTAATTTAAAATTAAGAAACCAGTTTAGAATGTCATTCTACTTTTAGTTAACACAATTCAATTCATGTACATACACTTAACCCTCAGCTATCACGCATTCGGCAGTTCCCCTTTCACAGCTACGCGGAAACCTCGAAAAACTGCATACCTCTGGATTAGCACATTAAAGTCACGGCTCTCGCATATCTGATGTGGCGTAAATACTGTAAAGGTTTGACATTTCAGGCCGCATGTCATCAAGCAAACACCATGCATACTCGCTCCTTGATTGGTCGATGTCACTGGGCCGGGAAGCGCTGTGATAAGCCCCCATCCATCCCTTCCTTCAGGCCTTCATCAGTCTTTGCACGTTACCCGTACTGCTTAAAAATATAAATGTGATAGCCGATTATTTTTACTATTATCTGTTTTTGTAATGTTTCAGAGCTCATTATTGATATATTAATGTCGCGTGGAAAAATTTCTAAACAAAAAGTAACCAATAACAATCATCCCCTTAAAGTAATCGTCCAGACCATTTTATCATTCCTGATTTAATGCAGTCAAAATTAGCCCCTGATCGAGTATATCAACAATATGTTGGCACTTTTTACATCCAGTCACCCGTTTTTAAATTATCCGCATTCAAAACCTGTAAACTCCCCGAGCTCTCAAAACACAACTGACGACCAGCAGTCGACGGACCACGGCTCGGTGACGTCACAGCAGGAAACCTGCCAGGCCGGCCCTGATACAAATACACGTAGACTCAGAAAAAAATATACTACATGAAGAATTTTGGGTTTTTCTGATATATTTTTTGTGCGATATGGCATATACTTGCATCTTGTATGGGTGCAGCAAGAAAGCTGTGCCTTTCTAGAGAGCTTAGCACCCATTTCCAACCTATACGGCGACGATATATGTATATATGTGTGCAGACGTGTGGAGCGCCGGGGAGTAGCGGGCGGTGTGTGGCAGATTGTCTCGCTCAGCGAGACAATCGAAAATTCATGACCTATCCGTTCAGGATAGTTCAGTGTAGACACAGAGACCAGTGTTGCCACCTCAGTGTAGGGGGAGGGATTAACTCTATATGATTTTCACGAATAGTAATATATCATACTTCTATTTTCAATCAGTTTTACTTAGAAAATAACAAGTTAGACTGAACCTAAACAAAGAATAAAAGAACAAAGTGATCAAAGAATAGAAATTGCAACCCAGCAAATGTTGAAAAAATACCACAGTTAAATTCCCCAGGTTTCCCAAGGTACCCATTTATTGACCAACCCCGAAAGTAAGAATGAACGGCTGGTTTGGGCTGGCCACCCACTGTCCAAAGCCGGATTCGAACCAGGGCCTGCATATTTTTTGCTATGCGCGCTAGCCACTACAACACGGAGGCGACTTTCCAATAGTGCAAAACAGAAAGAAGTAGAAATTTAATATGACTTGAAAGTTTCTTGAAATATCCTAAATGAGTCATCAGCATTCAACTTTACCCAGAAAGCTTGATATCCTCTTTTGCTTGCTACTTGGACTCTTTCAAGACAGAAGCGCTGCATCTCCTTAAAGAATCTAAGTTGATAATTAGTCAGGGACATGTTTACTTTGCGGAGTTTAACCAATGACAGCAGTTGTGTTTGCCTCTCACACACTGTACCCTTTTCCTGCCTCTGTTGGGTAAATAAAATAGGACAAATTGTGAACTCAATATATGTGCTGGAGAGGCATCTCACACCTTGCTTCGGGCAAAAGGGAAAGGCGTACATTGCCGTCCAGCGAAGACAACATGCGGATCTCAAGGTCAGGCTGAAGCTGTTATGGTGCGGGAAAGAAGTAAATGTAAAAGCCCAGTATGGTGTATCCTGCTGCCATGAAGGTGAAGGAGGCCATCAAGCTCCAGCGGCGGCCGATGCAATCCACCACGATGCAGAGCAGGATGATTCCGCATAGACACACTGAATTCAGGATGAGAGTGCCCAGGCTGGGGTCGAGGGTCACACCTGTGTCCTGCAGCATGCATGTAGTGTGCACCATGAGCACCATGGAACCACAAAAATCACGCATGATATGCAGCACACACAGTGCCACTACTTGCTTTAAGATGTCCTGCCTAATAAATGCTTTCACTGATTATGGCCAACAAATAGTTTTTTATGAAAATATTCATGCTAGTGTATCTCATCATCCTGCGTGGTCTCCGTAAGTCTGCCATATGTACGACTCATACAGCGCCCTTTAAAATTTTAATCCCGTGGCGTGTGCCACGCCCACTTCCCACTCAGCGTTGCTTATTCGCTTTATTTCTTCATTATTTTTATGTTTTTTCCCCGATTTTTTCCCGATTTTTTTGTGCTACGATACTGTACGCTATGTTAAATTGCCTCTGGCAGTGTCCGCACCACCCTGTTGCCAGCCCCGGGCCTTCAGTTACCCGTATCGATCGAAAGGAGGCGCACGCGCTGTCTGTACGGGGATAGACGCTCAGTGACACCTTCAAAACAACTTTTGTGCTTTACCCGCTATTTTTTTTACTGTTACTTACAACCATGCCTCTCGTAAGTTTAAAAACGGAAGTTACTGATGGAAAAGGAAATTTCCAGCTGAAATTCAAGTGACCTCAGGCTAACCCCAAGTGACCTCTGACTGACCTCTGGTGACCTCTGGTTGACCCTTGACTTCAGAATACGTATTAAGTATGTCGGAAATATATACAAGCACATTTTTATAGTTATCAACATTGCATTATTGTAGATACAGCAATTTATAACTTATGATCACGTTTTTCCCACAACTAAATTTTTTCACAGATGAAGTCTAATAAATCTGAATAGCTTCCACCAAAATGAATATTTATGTTGCATACTGATCGTGATGTACTCTCTACAAATTGGTTAGATAGTTTCACCAGAGAAATGTGTAAATTTGACGAAAAATTTTAGGAGTGCTATTTCAATAAATTTTCCCTTCATTTTCATTATTTTTGCCCATGCTTATTATTTACTTAACACACTTATCATCTTTCACAATTATTCATTCAGAAGGTTTGATTTTGAGGTTTATAGGAAAACGTTTTACTTCCTTAGAATTTTCAGCTATTACAATATTTCATAGAGCTTTGAAAACTTTCAAAATATTTTGTTGTAGCTCGTAATTTTCATGCGATTTCCTTGAAACCTGGTACATAGCATTGCTATATATATGCACATCAAAAAAACAAAAAAAGAATATAATCAAACAAGAAATAAAAAAGTTCTACGATAAAATCGAATACCTGGCACAGTGGGAAGGCCCCCTTAAACCGGATTTGCCAACCTTTTGCTCATTTTTGGGGTTTCAGGAGTTAGGCCAGGCAATAAAGTGCCGAGGTTGGACAAAAATGTTAACAAAGCAATTTCACCTGAAATGGGTTCTTTGGAGGTATTTCTAACCACACAAAAAAGTCCACTCGAATCCACCCATGGCAAATATTCGTTTTCACTGAAAATCCTAGATGCCCGCCGCCGCGGAGGGTAAAATATTGAAATAGGCATAACTTTGCTGAAAATCAATATAGAAACACAAATAAAGTGTCTAATCCTACTAATTTTGAGGTGCTCTTTCATTTTAAGTTACTTTGGAAGAGATTGGAGGATGTGTTCATATTGAAATCCTCGAAAAATCAAAAAATTTTTGGGCCCAAAATTACCCTAAAATGAGCAAATCTATTGTCTGAACAACCGGCTATAATCTTTTACATATGTATTATTGTATTGTGTATATTTTGATGTATATATGTATATAAATATGTATATGTGTATATTCCAAAGTGACTTTCAAACCCCCATTAAATTTTTTATAGTCCCGTTTCATCATCATCGTTTTCCACCTCATTTTTTTCAATATCCACAGGTGGACCGTTCAAACAGGTAATGCCCTTGCATTGACCACAAGCTGGAGTGCAATGGAGCCCATTTTTGCGGCATGTACATGTTCTTGTGTTGCAATTTCCACCACAATTGCATCGCATTATCTTAAGTAGTCGATCAGGTGCCGACGGCTGAGACTTTTGACGGGATATAAGCCAGAAGGAGAGTCGTCCAGCCCCATTCTTCTGCAGGAAGATCATTACCACACCATGCCTGAACCTGATGGTATGCGCGATGACTATGGAAAATGCTGCATCAGATGTTGGCGGAAGCTTCTCTGGCGACACATATTGCGTGGCAGTACCCACTTTCTGCTGAAACTTGTCCACTCTTGCCGAGTCAAGGCTCAGAGGTTTTTGTGCAGCCATAGATGATCAACAAGGCAAACTTCTCCAGCTCTTTCTATTTCTGCTTTAGATGAAGATGGAGACATGAATATTGAAAATACACCGCTCTGTTCTGCATATTTCTTGAGTACTGACACTTTGCCAATCCCATAAGGTCTAGACGTTGTGTCCAAACCCACTGAAAGCGTGCAGAAAGAGCGGGCGCCAGAGAGTAATGGGTTTAAGCTTCTTTGCCAAAATTGTGACACACACTGTGTGTTTGGATGTCACCAGTATAAGTCTTTGTCAGCAATATTGGCATGATGCGTTAGCAGCTGGAAACAATCAGAATCCTCTGGGGACAACAGCTGTTGGCTTCTCTTTGGCGTGAAAACATGCTGACATACATATCTTGTAGTCAGCATCACCTTTTGCATGTTCAACGGCGATATCCGCTTTGGTCAAATTTTCTCTGGCAAGTAGATTGATGAATGCTTGCTTGTTGGGAAGGGTTGGCAAGAAAGCTCTTCTTGGTCATGGTTCCCTGCACTTCTGGCGAAATCAACACTGTAGCACCTATATAAATTCCCTCATCCGCGACGATGTGCTTCATCCTTTTTGCTAGATCCAGATACCCATCAAACACAACCAAAGCATACAGTATGATTGCTTGATGTGTCGGACGTACATTTCACAGATCTCCGAGTAGCTGGCATTTTTAGGCCATGAGAATTTATGAAGCAGGCTACCACCATCAATGATGTACTGCATACTCATGTCACAGGACGTTGTACTACTGCTCTCTGGAACAAGCTTGAGGAGATGGTGAATGATTTCCGATTTATCCCCCATCCTCATGCACACATGGTTGTCAAAGAGAGATGGTGGGAAAGAGCACATCTCATATCGGAAGAGATCTGGAAGTGGTATGTCACCATTGAAACCTGTAAGAAGAAGACGCTGATAGAGACGTTGTGAATCCATCTCAATTTGGGCACCAGAAGATGTTTTCACATGAGTAGCTGATGCCAGGGTCTTAACTTGATTTTTCTGAGAAAACTTGTATTCTGCGACAGATTGTCCGACCATGGAATCAAGGATCTTCTTTCCAACACTTTGAGCCTCATATGCATTCACAGAATCATTTGCCACCAAGCCAGTTGATAGACTTACAATCTTCTTTGATGGTTTGTTGAATACGCCACGCTCAAGGAACACTTGGAGAATCTTCTGTATATAACATCTGTATCATAACGTCATGGTAATGGAGTATGAGTGTTTGAAGGAAAAAAGAGTGAACGTGAAAGAGAAGAGGAATGGACGTTGGAAACTTAGAGATGCAGACTGGGATTATTTCCGAGAAGTGGTGAATAATGAGGACTGGAAGCTGGGAGAGAATGGTTTGAGGGCTGAGAGAGGTGTGGATGAGATGAATGAGAGATTGTTAAGGAAGCTTAACAAAGTGGCAGAAGAGAGCATAGGCAGAACAAGAAAGAGAGCAAATGGCAGGACAAGAAAGAGTTGGTGGAACAATGAGATCGACAAGGCCAGGAAAGAAAGGAAACAGTCAAATAGGAAATGTAGGAGTCTGAGAAAGAATAGATCAATCAGTGAAGCTGAAAGAATAGAGTATGAAAGGGCATGGGAAGAGTATAAGAGTAAGCAAAAGGAGGTGAAATGCTTGGTGAGGAAGGCAAGAGTGAATGAAGAGAGAAAGTGACAGAGAACTAGGAAAAAGTGAGGAAAGGGGGTAGGAATGGTATAAGTTTTTGAGAGGAGAAGAGGTAAGATACAGGAAAGTAAAGAACTGGGTAAGGGGGCCGGGGGGCACTGAGAAAATTG
>JACEEZ010020613.1:217094-242618 GCA_016584305.1 Chionoecetes opilio | reverse complement strand
GGCGCTCCACACGTCTGCACACATATATACATATATCGTCGCCGTATAGGTTGGAAATGGGTGCTAAGCTCTCTAGAAAGGCACAGCTTTCTTGCTGCACCCATACAAGATGCAAGTATATGCCATATCGCACAAAAAATATATCAGAAAAACCCAAAATTCTTCATGTAGTATATTTTTTTCTGAGTCTACGTGTATTTGTATCAGGGCCGGCCTGGCAGGTTTCCTGCTGTGACGTCACCGAGCCGTGGTCCGTCGACTGCTGGTCGTCAGTTGTGTTTTGAGAGCTCGGGGAGTTTACAGGTTTTGAATGCGGATAATTTAAAAACGGGTGACTGGATGTAAAAAGTGCCAACATATTGTTGATATACTCGATCATGGCTATATTTTGACTGCATTAAATCAGGAATGATGAAATGGTCTGGACGATTACTTTAAGGGGATGATTGTTATTGGTTACTTTTTGTTTAGTAATTTCCACGCGACATTAATATATCAATAATGAGCTCTGAAACATTACAAAAACAGATAATAGTACATAATCGGCTATCACATTTATATTTTTAAGCAGTACGGGTAACGTGCACAGACTGATGAAGGCCTGAAGGAAGGGATGGATGGCGGCTTATCACAGCGCTTCCCGGCCCAGTGAGATCGACCAATCAAGGAGCGAGTAATGCATGGTGTTGCTTGATGACATGCGGCCTGGAAATGTCAAACTTTACAGTATTTACGCCACATCAGATATGCGAGAGCCGTGACTTTATGTGCTAATCCAGAGGTATGCAGCTTTCGAGGTTTCCGCGATAGCTGTGAAACGGAACTGCCGAATGCGTGATAGCTGAGGGTTAAGTGTATGTACATGAATTGAATTGTGTTAACATAAAAGTAGAATGACATTCTAAACTGGTTTCTTAATTTTCAATTAATATATATTCTTAATCAATTATCTATTATCAAATATTTATTTTCTTCTTATTTTTTGTTTCTCTCTCTCATCCAATGTTCTGGCGGCTAGTCTCGCGTATAAAGAAGAGGGAGTGCAGCATTCCTCCAGTGGCGAAAAGTGCATAGGTCCAGAAGAGTCCAGGCAAGGTGATGTTG
Organism: Chionoecetes opilio; assembly: GCA_016584305.1. Taxonomy (NCBI): domain Eukaryota; kingdom Metazoa; phylum Arthropoda; class Malacostraca; order Decapoda; family Majidae; genus Chionoecetes; species Chionoecetes opilio. The sequence continues at coordinate 241,514 of JACEEZ010020613.1, read as the reverse complement.
TCCACCAAGGTACTGTACAGCTGTGTGCTGATCATGGACGTGACGCCCGCAAAGAGAGAGCACATGCACATCCCCTGATGTGGTAAAATAGAATGGCATTCATGAGGACAGTAGCCTTAAAGATAATCATGCATACCCCTCATCCTTCAACACTAGAAGAAAAAATATACACTGGTGCACCTTGTTTCGTGGCATCTCGATTCGCGGACACAAAGCTTAGCGGTACTTCTAAATATTCCCCATTTCAAGTTTCGCGCCCCTAAACACAAAGTTCGCGGTCGAATGGTTCAATTTTTTGCCGCCAGTGCCCAGCATTTGTTAACATGTATACAGCGTCAAAAGCAGGAAATGGAAGCGAGGGTTGGGAGGTCTGGGTCCTGATTAGCTTATATCCCATAAGGTCAATGCATAATTATAGTTTCGTGGATCTGAGTTTCGTGCCGATAACAACGGTCCCGATTGGGTGCAATGTTTGGTGCACCAGTGTACATGAGAATACTGGGAAACCCTTAAAATTGGCATTCAAACTAAAGATTTAACCAATTTATGATCAATCTCAGGTTCATGTCATAATGACGGTTTACAAAATCTTTATTATATTGTAGATGAAATATATACCTATATATATATATCCATAAAATTATTTTTGGAAGTGTCATGTTTTTAAACATGCGAGCCAACAAGAGCAGGAGTGTTGATACATGTTTTCACTGCCGAGTATGTGATGTGGCTCTGTGCATAGATCGTGACTGTGCATAGTACATCGTTTTGAGGATTTTCTTGGAATATTTACAACATATTATCAAATGTATAATGGAGTGTTGAACAGCAAGGAACTATACTTGATTAAATTTGTTATGATCAAACAGTTTTGAGTCAAAGTGTTTTGATAGGGGCTTGAAAAGTATTGTAGTAATTAAAGCATTATCGACATACATAATTGAAACATTTCTATCTTATGAATTATATAAAGTGCATCAATTTTGATGAATGTCCAAGCCATGGTAGAAGACTTATAAGTTCTAGTGTTCTGAACGTAGCACACCAAGAAGTGTGACAATATCTTTGTAGTCGACTATAGTTCAGAAGTTATTTGTATTTACCTGGGACCTCATGATAGTTGGGAAGTACTCTACGGTCAGGAGAAATGGTATGCTATCAGCTCCAAGGGCTTTGGCAAAAATGATGCCCATGAGGCAGAAGAAAGGGAACAGTCGACTCTCCACACTGGCGTCACCGCTGCAACACAGTCATGAAAAAGAATTGAGGGAAAGCAAGAAAAATATATTTAGCATGGATATTATGGATGGCAAAACTCAAGTCTACAGCAGATATAAAGGATCTCAGCCTCCCCCGATCCTGTCCAGAATGTTTAATATGTCTTGAAAGTTTCTTGAATCAACCAAAATGAGTCATCAGCATTCAACTTTACCCAAAAAACTTAAAGCTTCTAAATTGATCATTGGTCAGGGACATGGTTACTTTGCGGAGTTTACCCAAAGATAGCAGTTGTGTTTGCCTCTCACACACTGCTCCCTTTTCCTGCCTCTGTTGGGTAAATTAAATTGGACATATTGTGAACTCAATATCTGTGCTGGAGAGGCATCTCATACCTTACTTTGGGCAGAGACAAGGCTGTTGCATTGCCGTTCAGCGAAGACAACATGCTGACCTCAAGGTCAGGCTGAAGCTGTGGTGGTGAGGGAAAGAAGTAAATGTAAAAGCCCAGTATGGTGTATCCTGCTGCCATGCTGGTGAAGGAGGCCATCAAGCTCCAGCGGCGGCCGATGCGATCCACCACGATGCAGAGTAGGATGATTCCGCTCAGACACACTAAATTCAGGATAAGAGTGGCCAGGCTGGGGTCGAGGGTCACACCTGTGTCCTGCAGCATGCGTGTAGTGTGCACCATGAGCACCACGGAACCACTAAAATCACGCATGATAAACAGCACACACAGTGCCACTACCTGCTTTAAGATCTCTAGTCTAAAAAATGCTTTTAGACCTGAGTTTCCAACCTTTTGCTCATTTTGGAGTTTCAGGAGTGCTAGCTCCGCGTCCACGTCAGCCTTTGGGCCTCTAATTAAGACAAGGGCTTTGCGGGCCTCCGCCTCCTTATTTTGGACGGCAAGGAAGGCGGGGCTCTCCGGCAGGGCCAGCATGACGCCACCACTCATAATCACCAGGACAGCGTTGATGCATGCAATCGTGTACCATTCCATGTTAATGGCTGCTGCCGCCACCCCTATGTGGCCAAAGAACTTCATAATTCCTAGAAAGGTACCCGCTAGGCCTCGGAAGCTAGTGTTGCTGATCTCCGCAGTGTATGTCTTGGAAGCAGACATCATCATCACCAATCCGAAGCCACAGAAAAACCTGAGGAGAAGGAAGGTGGGGAGTCACTGTCACAAAACTCACAAACAAGCATAGTTTAGTGAAAAAAAACACAAACACACACACATCAAATAAATTTGGCTTTTCCAGTCTCACATTTAACCCACATTATTCTTGTGCCTTTCCAACCATACTCAGTCACACAATTCCACACTCAAAGAAACATCAGAACAGCAGAACCTTCTTTACTTCTCCCCTCCTTATTATAACTGCAAGTACTTAAATCATACTTCTGTCAATGACCTTGTAGTACCAACAGTTTCTCACCTGCCGGCAAAGATCATGAGGTTGTTGTTAGCAAAGGTGATGAGCAGCCAACCAAGGGCTGTTGGTAGACAAGAAACAGCCATGGAAAGGCGTCGACCCAGCCACTCCAATAATAAACCCGTTGGGAGCATCCACACCATGGTACCAAGGAACATCAGGCTGCCTGGTGGAAGTCAAGGTGTAGGATGTGATCTTTCCTGCAGATGTAAGCATTAATCTAACTAACCTATGTCTGAATTATGCGGCATTGTTTGTGGATAAATTGAATGTACGTAGGTGTGGTGAAGTCACCTGTAGAAGTCAAGCAAGAAGAGTCTCTTTTACTTGCATTCAGGTGTGAGGTCATCATATTACCTCCATAGGTAATTAAGGTGATTGGCCTCACCTGCATACATGAATGTGTAGCAAGAACAATGAGTGAAAATGCACCTTGTCTTATTAGCCTTGACTTCATTAATAGTAATGATTAACACAAGTCCGTGGAAGACAGACTTGGATTTGAGGTTTGCAAAGCAGTCCACCAAGCTAAGAGGATCAGTGCATAGTGAGTGCAAGGACTCACCCACCCAATCCATTCCTGTGGGAGTGATGTGGAGGTGATAGTTGAAGAGGGTGGAGTTGTCGTGGGGGAGATGGGCAGCGAGGGCGTTGGGCCAGGTGATGGCGATCCCCAACTGCAGGTAGGCCAGTGATGCCACCAGGATCATCCCTACCTGTAAGGTGATTGCCTTGTGTTGGGTGAAGGAACTATAGCTAGCTGTATTACCTGAATAGACAACTATTACCTGCATACCTGTAAACACCATTTTTACGTGTTGGAACTACATACTACCTGCCCATGATTACATATGCGTGCCACTTACCTGTTAACACCACCATTGTGGTTAGGAGCCACAGGTACTCCCCTGCTCAAGTACATAATTTGTTCCTGGGTTTGTACTTTACTTCAAACGTGTATAATTCCAGCATTACTTTAACGTCGTTGGGGGAGGGGGGGGGTTGTGTGTTCTCTCTTGCAAATTTTCGTATTTCTACTCTGCTTTTTGTCGTTGTGATGGTCTTCTGAGGGGATGCCGCAGGAGATAGTTTGGTCAAGGGAGAGTGTCTGTCAGAGCCACATTGACAAAGCTGCGCTGGGCCGTATTGTGGTGTGGAGCCATGTAATGCTCCAAGGGGGAAGAATAGTGTTTCCTCCACATATGATCTGACAAGGTGACAATTTTAATTCGGGAAAAAAATAATTCCCCTTTTAGCTGATGAGGCGTTCGAACCCACCTGCCTAGAAGACGATCTCTCACCGTCGAGATCGGTTCCACTGTACCAGTAAACCCTTACTGGTACAGTGGAACCCCACTTGGTCAAGTGGTTCTAGGATATTCTGTGTTCTTTCAATAATTCTTATATCTTTCTTTTTATGCAGTGAGCAAACCAATGCTGCATATTCCAAACATGGGCAAATCATTGATACAATTAGCTTTTTCATCATCTCTTCGTCCAAATAAGTGAATGCCACTCTTATATTCCTCATGAAGTGATATGTCTCTCCGGTGCATCCGTCAGGCGAGGAGCGATCTTATTAATGCATTGATGGTTTCAAGGGACTGGAGAATGTCAAAAGAGGGAACATTTTTTTATGGGACACAATATATAAGAGGTCATGGGAAGAAGTTGAAAAGACCACATTTAACAGAAATATCAAGAAATGTACTTCCCATACAAATCTATTGAACTGTTGAATAACCTGGTTAATAGCAGTTTTGGAGACTGGACTGTACGAGCTTAACTCTTTCCCTGTAAATCACAACAAGGTTAATACACACACACTGTGTGACACACACATGCAGGTGTATACGTACTTGTTTCAGTGTAGGCCACAACACGGCACCCTCGGGGGCGCTCACTATAAAGTCACATAGATGGACCTCAACAGGCGCCTGTAGCCTTAGCAGCTGTTTGGAGAGGCTCATTATGGCCGGGGGCACCTGCTGGCCTCCCTCCCCTGCCACACCTACACTGCCAGGCGTGGGCAATGAGGCATCCTCCTCCATTGTCTTGACCTCACCCTGCCAGGGGAGGGAAATGAAAGATCTCATTATGCTTGCTTGTACGTATGTATGTATGTACTAATACAGGCATGCATGTATGTGTATATGTAGTTGGTCATCATTAGTAGCCCCTTCAGGAACACACTCGGGGTATGTTGCGATATTAAATGCATTTTCAAAATTCAGGCAGCTGTGGTAGTAGTAGTGAGGTTGTTGGTTAGATTATTCAAAAATTGGGGAGGCGGTGGCCGAGTGGTTAGCGTCTTGGAGTACTGAACTCAATGTCCCGAGTTCGAATCCTGCCGGGGCCAACTCTTTCAAGAGCACCAAGTCTCACCAAGGAGCAACTGTCAAATCCATCGTCCCAGAGTGGCTGGAGAAACCCCTATGCAGCTAAAATATACCTGTCTTGCGATTGCGAGTGTGACGGATGACTCTAGGGGCTGCACGAGCCTCAGGTGAAGATCCGAACATCACAAAAAATTGAATCTTCACCTAAGTCCACAAGTGTCACTATAAAAATCCAGCCTGCGAAACCAACAGGCGAGATCGAACAACATCAAGACTTTGTATAAGCCTACTACAGGTGCTGTAGGCTACAACATAAAAAAAAAATATTAATAATATTCTGGAAATGAGGTGTGATATAAGAAACAGTATTATGCTGCTTTATGAGGGAAAAGGCAACAAGACATATTGTATAAACTACTGAGGAATAAGTTTACTCGGAGATTTTACAAACTACACTTATACTTCGTTAAACACGCAATTTACGTTTCTGAAAAATAATGCATTTAGCGAAAAATGCACTAAGCGAATCGTATATTCCCATTGATTTATCCATTGATATCATAAAATCTAAAAACTATTTTGTGGGTATCCTAATGATAGGGTCCACAGAAATTACCCTTAACTATCGATGTCATCCTTGGACATACTCTGCTCTCAAGACCTAGTAAAGCTTTTTGCATGTCATACAGCTCCAAAAACTGGTTCGCGTTGCCCTTGACCAGACAGTATATCTGTGGCCCCTTTACCCTGACCACCGCCAGCCCATGACTACTCCTTCACCAGGCTACAAGTTCTCATAGATCAAGTGTTTAGCCTCGATCCCTCTCACCTTTCCGTGCTCCTCGGCGGCTGTCTTGAGTACCAGGGAGGCGCGGCGAGGCGTCCAGCTCAGCAGAGTCAAGGACATGTCTGTACAGGGTAGGAGGCTACAGAGGGAGATTGGTTTAAGAGGGGTGGCTCTGGGCATGTGTGTCCCTCATGAGAGTGAGACTTGACTGCAAAACACACGTCAGCTGGGTGGGTACTGGGTAGGGCTGCTGTTACTCGTGGGCTGTACCCATGCCACCCTTGGGTGTAGCCAGTGGCCTGCAGGAACACCTCAGGCAGCAGCAAGGCAGCATGGAAGGGTTGCCTGCAGGAAAGCACTAGGAATGCAGGCTCATTTGGATGAGATTTGGCACTTAATTGGTAGGTTTTTTCAGAGCCTGACTCATTCGGATCTTGTTTCTGTGCTGTACTACAACACACAAGGATTATTTTCAAAACAATATGGACCAGCGATGTTACTGAGGCTTCACTTTTCGGGATTTTCGGAATTAAAGAAGTGGAACTCCCTTTATCTGGTATTCTGGATCCGGCACCACACCGTATCTGGCACACTTGATTTTCTATTTTTAATGCACTTTATCAAACTTGCGGAACAGTGCACATACCTGAGCGTGCATGATGTAATTTATATTCACTCCATGCAGAATAAGTTTTTGCTGCAGAGAGGAAAAAATTGTAACTGTGAGACATTTGAGACTTTATAAGAATATCCACTTCAAAGCCTCTCAATCATCATCACCAAACACAGTCTCTCTGCCACAGCAAGTCTTTCTCCGATGACAAGATTGATAGTGTTATGTGCAAAATTGAGATAGGCCTGTACCTGTACTGAGGGCAGGAGGAGAGCTGCATCAGAGGAGGATGCAGCGGGAAATTGGTATGAGATTGTACTGACAGTGGCTCTGGACGCGTATGCTAGTCCTGCTGCCCTGTACGTTGCATAACAGACACAAGGATACGACTGCTCCCTGACGTAATAGCAAAGGCTCAAGGACATACGTCAACGAACACAAGCAGAATATTACATGAGCAAATTATTTATATCTGAAATAATGCCATACTAATTGAGGCGATGTCGCAAGAAGGCGCACATTGAGATGAGTTTGTGGCAGAACACTTTTCTCTCCGCAGAACTTTATGTCTAGGAAGTCAACACAAGCAGTTGTAGAAAAAGCTCACTGAATGCATCGGCTTCTACAACGCGTATCATCATCGTCATCACTCGAAATAGTCACTGGATAAATACTGCTCATACAGATATAATACTGCTGGGCGATACTGCTTATTGCCTTTTAACACCTATTGGGTGTATTGTGTCATATGGCATATTGCGTCAATATGTCATCCTGTGCATATTGATCGGTTCGTATCCCTCCAAGGTCTATTATAATAATGGGAGATAAGATTTATTCCCCTAATTGTGATTGTAACCCTGTAAGTTCGTCTGTCAAAAGATCATTCTGATGGGATTCGAAAAGGTAAATTGTGGGCCCAGGATAGTGTAAAGGTCCATCCACACTGACAAAAGTTTGGCCGGAAAATCGGGAGAAAACGGCCGTCTTCTGAGATTACGCTCACACACGTGATTCATTCCGGCAAAAAAATAGACGCTTGCTGTCCCCGCCATCAAAAAATCAGTGTAAATTTTCGCTATTGGGCACCACTGATTTTGAGGGCGAAACTTTGTTTTCCTGAATAGTTTTGATGTCTTGTATTTATAGATATATATATAATATATATGTATATATATATATGTATATATATATTTATATATAATTATATATATCTATATATATATATATATATATATATATTATATATATATAATAGATATATATATATAATATATATATATATATATAGTATATATATATATATATTATATATATATATATATATATATATATTATATATATAATATATATATATTATATATATATAGCCGTCCAGGCCTGGTATATATAGGCCGTCCAGCCTGGTACTCTCGTCTACCGAAATTCTCGTCTCGACACAAAACGGAAAGCTCTCGTTGACAGTAATGGTTAGGTTAGGTTACCGTTCGGTTAGGCAAAGGTCAGGTTAGGTTAGTTTTTTTATACATAAACGGGTAAAATCTTTAGATATATATATATATATATATTATATATATATATATATATATATATATATATATATAATATATAATATATATATATATATATATATATATATATATATACATGCACTATATAAATTCTGCATATTATATATATATATATACAATATATATATATATATATATATATATATATATATATAATATATATATATATATATTATATATATATATGATATATTATATATATAGATATATATATATTATATATCTAGTTATTGATATCACACTTTATATTGCACCTAATCGAATAATGCTTAAATGGTACACGAGTCCGTTGGTCTGTGTATTGCATCATGCCAATTTGGTCCAATGAATCGCGTAGTAAGCTCTTTCTATCAGTTGGTTCATAGGCACTCATCCGTGTCACAGCTCTACTTGCCTAGACGTGTCCATCATGTCCTTCTTAGACCTGAAGCAGGGCATGGTCTCCCGGTGGTGGGTCCGAGCCCGGATGAACCCGTCTCTGGCCTGCTGCCCCACCACTGCTGCCGCAGCCTCTGTCACCTGCTTCACGACTCTTTCGGTGCTCTGAGTGTGGATAGAGAACTCCGGAACCTCGTACGGCTTGACCAGGATCTCCTGGATCTGATCCCCGGACAGTGAACAGGTGAATGCCGGCTCGTGCACCTGGCCAGGCTGCCAGCTGATCAGTGTCTGCAAGCTGGTGGCTGACAAGTTCAGCTTGGGTGTGATGCGACGTCTTACACTGGTGTCCCCATACTCCTCACCAGCCCTCAGCTTCAAAATCTGGGTCACGGCGAACCTGCGGTCGTCCTCACTCTGACCTGCCATCAGCGAGAGGAGGACACATTCTGAGTGTGCGAACCATGCTCCTGTCCGCACGTAGAAGGTCACAGCTGTTTGGACCTTCTTGGGCTGCGACCTCATCACTCTGAGCTGCGTGAGGATGTGCTTGGGGCCGTCCTCTAGTCTGTGGTGAACCTTGATGTCGTAGTAGAGTTTGAAGTACACCTGCAGGCAGTACTTGACTAGGATTTCCAGGGTGTTCAGTTCTTTGCCAGTCAGTCCATGCTTTCTGGTCCACATGTACACGAGCGACTGGGCTGTGGTGAGCCATCTGGAGTGGGACACCTTGCCACACTTGATCTCCTGCAGCTCGGACGGGAGAACGCCCCGTTTCACAGCCTGGACCAGCTGGTAGGAGACCTGCTGGTCAGTGGACATGTTGACCAGGATATACTCCGGTATCTCCGTGAGATCTTCACCGCCTGGCACTCCTCTGAACTCTGCGTTGTACTGCATCTCATTCACGCTGGACAGCAAACTGCACACTGGACCCGTGAAGCCAGTGTCAGATGAGGTAGGCCCGTCGATGCTGGTGATAAGGTGGCGCAGGGGCAACTCGTTTGTGTGCAACACGCATATACTCCAGAAGAGCTTGCGTCCCAGCATCTTCTCCAAATGAGCGTGAGTACCACCCTTCCACCCCGTGTTGGCCCTAGTTGAGTCACCTTGCAGTACGATCAGTGAGTCGGTGGAGTCGTATGTCACCAGCAGATCATAGAGAGCCTGAGCCACCTTGAACGCAGGCTTCTCAGGTGGCACCAGGTCCTCTGGTACAAAGTGCTAAAGGTACCTTCCAGATGGCTCCTCTGTCACTGACTCATGCTCCTCCCTGATCAGCCTTGGGTGCAGTTTCCCATAGCTGTCGAGCACCATCGCCCTCAGGAAGGTCTTGTCCTTCCTCCCATCCAATCCAACTATTTTGGTACCCTGGTTAGGGTATGCCGTATAACAAAAATTCTTTTTCTCAACTTGGGCATGCCAATTTCCTATGTAAAATTGGATTCTAAGACGATTTTATCTCTTCTATTTTGCATTTGATCAATTCTTACTATGCAAATCGCCTTTAAGCTATGTTTTTGCATATAAATTAAAAAGTCCATTTTTTGCATAGCTAGAGAGTGCTCAAAGCAAAAGTTGAGATGACAAACCACCCTTAAAATTCAATTTACATAAGAAAAACACCCTGCCAATTCAAATAATCTATATTTCACTTTTTCATTGGACTAGGCGTACCCTACTAAGGACGATGAGTAAAATGTGGATATGGAGACGGGGCATAACAAGCGTTGCTCCGCCCTGTAAATACAACTAGATGATACTGGAGGCGAAACAAATCAGAAAAAGGGAGGTGGTGGTAATGGTGTTAACAAGGAAGGATGTGGTACAGGGGAACTCGTTTATCCAGGCCACCCCTCGTGGGGGGAGCGCATGCCGGTTAACTCATTTTTGCCGTTGTTTTGAGAGTTCTCTTATGATCCCCAAAATCCCTTTTTTTTTTTTTTTTTTTTGTTTTTTTTTTTTTTTTTTTTTTTCCCATCACAAGGAACTGGGCCAGGGCACAACACAAATGGGTTAACCAAAGCCGCTTAGTTTTGCCAGTCCCTATAAAGAAGACAGTAGAGAATAAAATAAAAAAGTGGGGTGATCCAATTTAGTTCGGAGTGTCTTGGTTACTCTTCTTATGAAAGATGTAGTCATAGGAAAGTGGAAAACAGAACAGTAAGAGAGTTCCAGAGTTTATCAGTGGAAAAAAAAAAAAAAAAAAAAAAAAAAGCCGGGTCGATTAGTGCCGTTGTTTTGAGGCTGCCGTTGTTTTTAAATGCCGGTTAAACGAGGTTCTCCTGTGTAGGGATGTGGAAAGGAGAAGTTATGGCGAGGTGTTGAAGGTAGAATTTGATGATGAAAAAAAGGAAGAATAAGAGACTTAGTAATCGTATACGTTCCACCTAAGGACAGATTCCGGGGAGAGAAAGAGTATGGAGACATGATAAGAGACACAGGCAAATGTTTAAAGAATACGATGAGAAATTGGAGAACATAATTTTGATGGGAGATTTTAACTGCAAAAAATTTTGCTGAGAATGGTATACTGAGGATGAGAAGACTCATGGCCCATGGGGTGGTATATTGTTGGATTTGTTATGAATAACAGTATGCCTCAGTGGGTTAAAGAGAAATCAAGATCAGAGGTGGCTAAGACCACCAAGATTAGATCTACTATTGACGAAAGAACTGAAGTAATTAGTAAAGTATTTTCAGTGTCCACTTGGAAAGGTGACATGTCTTATGAATTTGAAGTAATGATAGCAAAAAAGAGTGGAGAAAGAGAAGAACACAAGAAGGACGATACCATTATGGAAAAACAACTTTGACGGATGAGAACATTTTCGGAGAGACAGACTGGAGTAAGTTTCCATCAACAAGGAGTAGCCCATAAAAATGGGATGGTTCATCCTAATTTACACAGAAGATACATAGATATTTCCAAGGATGGTTATCACAAAGGAGGAGACAGAAGAAACCGTAAATTACCGGCCAGTATCATTCACAATGTAGTGGCAAAAATGTGTCAAAATTTGAGGACAGATGGTTGAACATTTGAAGAAGACAACACACTCGCAGGTGGCCTGTTTGGTTTAGAGGAGGAATGGCTTGTACAACGAACTTATTAGCTTTTTTACTCGAGAGTGCTTGATGTGACCAGGAAAGAGAGGGGTGGGTCGATGGCATATACCTGGGCCCCCCCTAATAAGAGCATTTGACAAGGTACCTCACAAGAGTGCTCTGGAGCTAGAACCTGTAGGAGGATTGAGGTGGTTTGCTGAAGTGGATGGCGACTTTTTGAGCAACAGAGAGATGGAGACAGTAATAAAAGATCAAAGTCAGAATGGTGCGTGTGAATAAGTAGAGTTCCTCATGAGGCAATATTGGCCAGTGATGTTCTTGGTCCTATGTAAAATTGATATGACAGAGGGAGTGGACAGTCTAAGAGCTTTATTCTCTTGATGATGGCTAAATTACTAAGAAAGTAGAAAGTAAGAGGACTGTGAGCATTTAAAAAGGATCTAGATAAATTTTCAGATGGAGTCCATAATGGGAAAAGGAGTTTAATGCTAACAAGTTTAAAGTGATGGAATGGGCAAGTAGCAAAAGAGACAGAGAGGAAAGTATCGATTGGAATGAATGGATAACATGGTCCGACAAAAAAAATCGAAGATATGGTTCTGGACGTAATGAGCTGATTATAAGTAAATCGACCTGCTGACTCGATCTGATGCTCATTAAACTCTTATCACGTGCCTTTTTGAGACCATAACGCATTCATGAAAATATGGTACAATCAGCGCATAGGTTGCACCAATGTTTCATTTTAAACTCTTAATCTTTTCTTTTCTCAAGCCTATTTAGGGCGTGCAGTGTTTTTGAGTCAGTGTGGTTTGTGCAGTGACATGGAGTGGTTGGGGGGGGGGCCCGCGCTGCAAATTGGCGAGGGGTTAGCAGGCTGTGTAGTACATTCTATTACTACTGATCGTACAACTATTGAAATAGTTTTAAACATTTTAATTTTTTCTTTGCAGATATATTTGTTTGATTTAGTGGGTTCCTCAATTTTAGTTGTTTACCGTATATATACCTGTACCGGGCCTTGATGGATCGCCGTAAACTGTGTGAATGCACGGACAGTTTTTTTGTTACATATTGGAATTTTTTTACCCTGACAGTGCTGAAGAAACTCTTACAAGAATGTTAAGCGCTTATCTGCATACTCAAGGGCCCGTATAGGTGATCAAGATAAGAAGTGGGCCCCTCAAGTACATGCAACCCCCTGCTGTGAACCCTTCAATATGGATGCGTGGCACACGCCATCAGGCAATGGCTTCGGCATCCAAAATGTTTTGCGTGAACAAAAGGATCACAGTACTGACTGCTACTTTGCCTCACTAACCTCAAAGGATATTCAGTAAAAACGCGAGCTAAAATCAGTATCCTGACGTAACCTTCTGCCATCAGCCTGTGCCACATGTTCCTGATCTCCCAGTTCCAATGTTCCAATTGCAGTGCTAGTAAGTGAATCAATTCGAACGAGGAGGAATAATCCTGGATACAGACTTTCAAGAATGGCAGACAACAGAGAGCCCAAATTTTATCAGTCGGAAATGCCTCATGACCTTGCTAGGACCTAGATCTACCCAAGGAGAAAAGTGAAGTCCTTGGATCTCGTCTCAAGGAATGGAATTTGCTACAAGAAGGAGTTCTTTCATCCCACGTTTTCGTCGTAGACATAAAGAAATTTCAGCTTCTTCAAGATGGACACAAGCTCTGTTACTGCTTTGATGTTGACCACTCAGGAACAATTTGTGAGTCTCACTACTTATGAGAAGAGTGAGATGGGCGGTCTTGTTCATAGATTCAGGAAAAAACACGCTAAAGGCCGTTCTTCTGCTTAAAGGATAAGCTTCCTAGTGTTCATTGCGCATGCCATGAAATGATTGAAACTTTGAAACTTATAAGATTTGTTATCTGCTGTTAATATGGAGACATCAGTGGAATCTGTGTGGGGACCTGAGGTATCTCCTGCTTCTAGGACTCCAGTTAGGTACACTAGCAACATGTGTTTTCTTTGTTTGTGGTACTCTAGAGCCGGACGCAAACATTACAAACAAAGGAATGGCCAGCACGACCGAAAGACTCACCTGGCAGCTCAACTGTATGTTACAAACCTCTTGTTTGACAGTGAAAAGGTGTACTTACATCCTTGCATCTGAAACTTAGGTTAATGGAAAATTTTGTGAGGCCATGGATCAAAATGGTGCTGGCTTTCAGTTTTGTTAGCCAATTTGAACGCACGTAAATCTGAAGCCAAAGTAAAGGCAGGTGTTTTTCAATGGCCCTCAAATTCGTCAACTACTCATGATGAATGACTTTGTAAAGAGCCTCACTGCCCCTGCAAAAAGCTGCTTGGAATAGCTTTTTGCTGGTATAAAGACTACCTAGGTAATGTTCGAGCATCGCATTATGGGAACTTGTAAATGACATGTGAAGAGTATCATGCGCTTGGGGCTCGGTATTGTCACTCCAAAATCCCCTTTTTCATTCACATCCTGATTTCTTCCCCAACAATCTTGGCGCGGTACGTGATGAGCAGGGGAACGTTTCCACCGGACATTGCCACCGATGGAAACCCGATAACACAAGGACATTCAGTCCCAACATGATAGGGGACTATGCTGTACGCTACCCGTGAAAGTAGCTGCCTTCCTCAAACGAAAGAGCAAACTACAGAACACTTCTGATGTACTATGGAGCAGGGTGATTACTTTTGTGTTTTAGGTATAGTTTTGATTATATGTATATTTAATACCAATTTGAGATCTTGCTGTTCTTCTGAAGAACAGTCCTAGATCTTTGGACGTTCTTCGAACTAGCGCATCTTTTCTCTCAAAAAAAATCTCGGAAGTTGTGTCCAAAATACAGATATATATCTATCTATATATAATATAATATCTATATATAGTATATATATATATAATATATGATATATATATATATATATATTATATATAAAGTCCAAAATTTAACTGTGATTGGCATATTTCGATATTCCAAGATGTGGCACATTTTCGGATATATTTGGAACAATTTAAAGTATATGTTTTTGCTAGATAGGTAACATAGGTCCTAATAAAGCCGCAGGCACCACCAGAATGTAATTACGGTAAGATATATTAACGTAGGCGGGATTTTGTTTAGATTAATTTATATATACGTATCTAATTATACTACTATTAAAATTTAAAATGCCGATATTCCTCCAAAACTAATACGTGCTAGATAAAAAGCAATGCCATTTTTGAAATCCAGCAGCGAAAATTCTTTTCCACCACACACAAGGACTCAGAACCTTTTTGGTGTCGACCAGTGTAAATCAAAAACAAAGGTCCGAAAAAGATGGAGTATGGATTACGGAATAATTTTGTCACCTGAGAAGCATATACGGCAAGAGTCACTGGAGATACATATCGTTTGCTGAGGAAATAAGAATGGCATTCAACATACCTGGATGAAAGAGATGATTAAGAAATTGGTAACATCTTTGTTCGACAAGGTTGGAATATGCGGGCAGTTGATTTGGTCACCCATAAAAAGAGATATAAGGAAGATTGGAGAATACAAAGAGCCACAAATGGCTCCAAGCCTGAGAGATTTATGGCCATATGAGGAAAGACTTTCAATAAGACTGAAACTCCCAACTCTTGAGAAAAGAAGAGTAAGGGTGAGATTTTATAGCAGTGTATAGAGAATGGGTCTGGGAAAAAATTGATATAGAAGATCTGTTTGTGTGGGCTAGCAGTGCAAGAGGTCATGAGAAGAAATTGAAAGGACAACATGCAAGATGGACATAAAAAAATACAAGCTTCCCGTATAGAAGCATAGAAAGCCTTGAATAACCTTGATGCAAAAGTGATTAATTGCAAGAAGTATTCAGGACTTCAAAGCAACCTGGATAATAGTAGATTTTGGCGCGGGACCGTACGAAGCATAGCTCTTTTCCTCTATGTTTACAACTAGAGGTAAATACACACACACACTCACACGAGCTCACAATCGAGTGCTCGATTGTTATACAGTTAAGCTCTCGTAAAAAACAGAAATTAACCATAGAGCAAAGAAAAGGAAGGAGGGTGAGATTGTGTGGATTACAACACCTGCCCAGACGTAGACGTGTTATAGGGCCTGAGCAGGGTTGTGTCCTCGTAAGAGGAGATTATAATTTTTTTTTCCAACATGGATAGACCCCAAAGGACAGTGAAAAGAGGTGTTTCTTAGGAACCCAATTGGACTTCTCAGGGTTTTAATGATAAATTAAGAGGACTTCTGCCTCCAGAGTGGTCAGGGTGGAGGATGAGGGAGACAGGACCAACTAACGTGAGAGACTGATTGAAGTGTTCGAATGTTGAAGTGAGTTAATTGATGGTTTTGACAAAAGCTATGACGATGTGGAAGTTCTGAAGTAGAACTACAATGAACTGAAAAGTAACGGAAAAACAAATGTAAATGAAAAAGAAGTTAAATCAAGAGATGGAGAATTGAAAAGAGAATAATGACTTAAGCAAATGTGAAATGGAGAAAAATTGTCAAACCAACAAGTGGAAAAATGTGATGAAGGGTGAAATGCATAACTGGAATAAAGAAAAAGAGAAAGCCAAAGAGACTTTAAGAAGTTATAGACAACAAAAGAAAGAGCATGACATGTTAAAAAGAAGTATAAAAGTTGTTGAAAATAATGGAACTTAATAAGGGATTTAGCAGAGAAGAAAACATGGTGTGATTATTTTTGTACTGAAGGAGAGACTCTCTTTTTTATATTTTAAGATAAAGTGAAGAAGTAAAATGGTAAAGACGTTATGATGAAACTTAGTGATGAGGAAACGAGGTAAGATTTGTAGATGAATGGTAAGAAGTAGTAAGATTGGACTTACCAGAGGCAAAGAACGACGATAACTAAGACTAAAATCGCAGACGGCAACAGAAGAAATTCCTTGAGAGAGAGCCTTTCCGACTGAGATCACTGCAGATTTCAGGGAAGTCTTATATTTTTTTTTTCTTTACATTTGTGCCCTATATCCCTGTAAGGCAGTGGTGAACCCAGGACTTCCGGATGGTAGGCTCTGGAGGTTCACTTGAGGGCTCTGATGGTTTTGGGGTCCTCGGCCCGTGGTGGCAGCAGGCAGGATTCTTATAGTGACGCCTGTGATTAGAGGCTCTGCCGCCCCCCCTGTGTCCTCCGATGCAATCGCAATCGAAGGAAGAGTTTAATGGGCAGGGCATGTGGTGTTCTAGGCCACTCGACGGTGAAGAAAGGTTTTGGTTTCTTCGGGGATCGACCTCGGGTCACCGGGAACGCCAGTCGGAGGACGCTAACCACTCCGCTACCCGCCTCCCCAATTTAAAAAAACCATTGATGCAAGAAGAAATAAAAGTTGAAAGAAATCCAAGAAGTAAACACAGAAAAATGAAGAAAGAACGAGGAAGAAAAAACAACTTTTTTTGGAGGGTGCTGACGAAGAGTGAGAAGTGGTAATATAAATAAAAAAGATTTAAAGAAAATGGGGTGAGGAAAAATGATGCAAAAAATAAATGACAGTGATATCTACAAATATAGATGGAATTATACCAAGAGGCTAGAACTAAAGATTACTAATAACAGAAACAATTAGTAAAGGAAGATCAAGTGATACTAGAACCAAATATACATGTGGAGACGGGACAGAAGTGGAAGAAGAGGTGTGGAGTTATGATACTGACAAAATTAGGGTGAAGGTAAGAAAGTTGAGTATGGAGAGGAAGAGCTGACATAGTGATTGACAAATAGAAGTCAGAAATAGAGAAACACAGACATAGTGGCTAACCTATGTACCACCACAAACAAATATCTGGAACAAGGAAGAACATGAGAAAAGTATTAGAAGACACCTTGAAGTATTAAACAATAATCAAGAGAGTAATAGAGATACTGCGGGTTGGAACTTTAACTGCGAAAAGGTAAATTGGAGAATTTGAAGGAGGAAATGACAATACCTGGGGAGATTAGTATTGTTGAAACTGACAATGGAAACACGATGAACTCATGGGTGACAGAAAACACAAGAATAGGTAGAGAACGCACTCAGCAAGACTTGACCTAGTGTTAACAAAAGGTCACACCTAGCTAATGAGATCTTTGGGGTGCCCCATTGGAAAAGTGACCCATATAATCTTGATGGAGACGAAAAGAGGAAAAGGAGGAGATGAATGGTAGAAAAGGAGCAGAGAGACTTCGGAAAACATACATGGAAAAACTGAAAAATACTATGAATAAATTGACAGGGAAGAAATGAAGGAGTGACCGATGTCAAGTGAATACATTTTTCTGAACTATACGTATGCGAAAGGTGTTGAAAAAACCTCGTACCAACTTTATACAACCAAGAGAAAAAGGGAAAGAAAGATGGTTTAATTGAAGATGTGAGAGGCAAAGAGAATAAGGATGAGGCATGGACAAAATAAAGCGAACCGAACCAAAGAAATAAAAAGACTATAAATTAGCAAGAAATGAAATGTGTGCATAAGGAGAGCGAAGATTGGTTAAACTGAGAAGGATATAGTTGAAGTAAGGAATAACCCAAAACTGTTTTTACAGATACATGTTGAAGTTCCAACCTCGCCACCTCGGACCGGCGCCGAGCCGAGTATGGAATTTTCCCGACTTTTAGAATGTAGATATATGAAGGGGAAAAAAAAAAAGCATGACAATCACATGAAAAAAATACATGAAAAAATTATTTGGATTCTAATACGGTATTCCTGTAAGGTGGCCAGTATAGTGTTCCTGGACGTTTGGGAGCCATAATACGAATAACAAGACCTGTAGAAGTACACAAATAACAGTGTACACAACTCTTAACAGTCACAACGACCCTGAACATAACAACAAACAAATCGGCGGGAAGAAACAAAGCGGCTAGTGTGGTGGCACCTAGCGGCCGACCCAGCACTACTCGCCGGGTTTGGTGTTTGCCGTGTTTTGGAAAATTTGGAACCATAGCAGGTTTTTGGTGTTTGCCGGTTTGGGACTTTCACCTGTATCTCAATGGATAGAATCAAGCATAAGGCAAAGTATAGAGACTGAAAGAATGATAAATTTAGGAAATCAAAGATAATGGTGAATTTTAGATTTAAAACTTTACAGCAAGTATTCCAAAGATAAAAATTCAACGAACCGCAGGAATGAAACAAGTCAGAAGAGGTGAAAATAAAAATAGAGAGGAGCAAGTTTGGTGAATTGTTGAGGAATTGAGGAAGGAAAGCAATATGACCAGACGGAGTGGTTGGGTTATGTTTTAAAAGAGTCAGAAACCAGTTGGTCGACCTATATATATATAATAAAGTGCTCATTTACATGGTGAAAAGTGCCAAAGAAAATGAAGGTAGAATAACAACCGGCAGTATGTTTTAGGTAAAAGGAGATTCATGTGTGACCAACTTAATATGCTTTTACTCAAGAGTATTGATACAACACAAGAAAGAGATGGATGGCATATTTTGGATATCTAGATCTTAAAAAGCATTGTGATTAAGTTCCCCATGCAGAGGCTACTTTGGAAATGGGAAAATATAGAGGATCAAAGAGATGATCAAAACCTGGATGAAAGTTATTGAGAGGAAGAGAATGAGAACAAGTAAAAGATGAAAATCTAATGGAAAAATGGGATTTAGTGGGGTACCACTTGGTATCATTGTTAGCACCAACATGTTCATGATTTATGTCATGACATGACTGATGTAATAAAGTTATTACATTTATTGCTGATGATTCAAACAAATCCGGAACTCTGGAGTGGAATCGCTACCGAGTTACCAGCTCGCCCACAATTAGGGTATGTAAACAAAGGGAAAAAAAGCTTCTGCTCTTCGCTCTCCTCTTCTGCCTCCTTAATATTTTCATTCTATAGCTATAACTTCTGCTGCATCAATACAGGTCCAGCAATATATTCTTCAACAATAAGAATAGCCACAGAGTTAATTTTGGGATCTGTTATCTGGGTAGCATGTTTATTGTGAAGCCGTTCAGTAGATAGAGTGCGGGGTGGGGGGTGGGTGACCGCTACTGGAGCGCAGGCCGTGGCAGGGCGTGTCACTCCTGGAGACATTTGTTAAGTAGGTGTCTTCAGGCTTGATTGCTTAATGCAAGAATATTCAGGACTTCAAAGGAAACCTGGAAAAATAGGATTTGGAGACGGGGACAGACGAGCATAGCTTTTTTCCTCTATTTACAATAGGTAAAAATCCACACACACTCAACACAGGCTCAAAATCGGTGCTCGATTGTTATGATCATTTAAAAGGTTTCTTTTAAAAAAACAGAAAATTACCAAGACAAAGAAAAGAAGGGATTGAAGATTGGGGAGTAAAACCCTGCCCAGGAACGTAGAAAGTGTTAAAAAGGGGGGCCCTACAGGGTTTTTGGGTCCTCGTTAAGAGAGAGATTAAAATTTTTTTCAACATGGATGAGACCCCAAAGACAGGTAAAAGATTTAGGATAACCCCAATTGGACTTCTCGGTTTTTAATGTGAAATTAAAAGGGAATTCTGCACTCCAGAGTGGTAGGGTGGGGAGGGGGAGACGGGGGACCGCTAGACGTGAAAAAACTGTTTGAAGTTTTCAAAGTATGAAGTGTTTAATTGATGGTTTGCAAGAAGCATGGACATGTAAAAAGTTCTGAAAGTAGAATAAAGACTGAAAAGAAAGGAAAAAAAAAAAATGAAAAGGGAAAAAAAGAATTTAAAAAAAGAGTGGAGAAATTGAAAAAAAAGAGAATAATAAACCCCTTAAAGAAAAATGTAAAATGGAAAAAAATTGTAAAACAACAAGGGGAAAAAATGTGATGAAGGGTAAAATGAAAACTGGAAAAAAAGAAAAAGGGGAAAGCCAAAGTGACTTTAAAAAATTTTTATAAACAACAAAAAAAAAAGGCAGTGAAAATGTTAAAGAAAAAAAGTAGTAAAAGTTTTGAAAAATAATGAAAATTTAAAAAAGGGAGTAGCAAGAAAAAAAAAGTGTGATTATTTTTGTACGAAGGAGAAAAACTCTTTTTTAATTTTTAAGAGAAAGTGAAGAAGTAAAAAAAGGTAAAGGACTTATATGAAAAATAGTGATGAGGGGGAAAAAGACAAAATTTGTAGATAGTGGAAGAAGTGTAAAATTTGGGGCCTTACGCAGAGGCAAAAAACGACCCATAAAAAAGAAACAAAATCCCGACGGCAACAGAAGAAATCCTTGGAGAGCCTTTGACTGGATCAACTGCGATTTTTCGGGGAATCTATATATTTTTTTTTTTTTTTTACTTTTGGGGCCTAAGCGCCTGTGGGCTGGTGACCCGGGCTATGGTAGGCTCTGGGGGTTTCCCATTTTGAGGGGGCCTCTGATGGTTGGCCCTCGCCCGGGGTTTGGCGCGGGCAGGATTCTTATAGTGACCCTTTTATTAGAGGCTAAAGCCCCCCCCCTGTGTCCCCCCAAATGCAATCCAATCGAAGGAAGAGTTAAGGGGCGGGGGCATGGGGGGGTTTTCTTGGGGCCCTCGACGGTGCAAAAGGGTTTTTGGGTTCTTCGGGGACCCGAACTCGGGTCCCCGGGGAAAACGCCGTCGGAGACCAAACCCACTCCGCCCCCCGCCCCCCCAATTTTAAAAAAAAAAGCATTGAAGGGAAAAAGGGAAGAAAGGAAAAAGTTGAAAAAAATTTCCAAGAAGTAAAACAAAAAAATGAAAAAAGGAAAAAAGGAAAAAAAAAACAACTTTTTTTGGGAGGGTTTTGAACGAAAGAGTGAGAAAGTGGTATATAAAGGAAAAAAAAATTAAAGGAAAATGGGGGGGGAGGAAAAAGAGCAAAAAAATTTAAAAGAAGTGAATATAAAAAATATAGATGGAATTATTTCCAAGAAGGGCTAGAAAAATAAAAGGGTTACTTAATAAAAGAAACAAAATTAGTAAAGGAAAATCAAGTGATACTAAGAAACCCAAAAATAACTGTGGAGAAGGGGCAGAATGGGAAAAAGAGGTGGGGGGGTTTTGATACTTTACAAAAAAATTTGGGGTGAAGGGGAAGAAAAGTGGAGTATGGAGAAAAGGGAAAAGTGACATGGGATTGTTCAAAAAGAAGTCCGAAATGGAAACACAGGGCAATAGTGGCACCATGTACCAAACCCGAAAAAACCTGGGAAAAAGGAAAAAACATGAGGGAAAATATTAAAACACCCCGAAGTACTTAAAAAAAAATAATCAAAGGGGAAAAAAAAGGATAATGCTGGTTTGGGAAAATTTTAAATGCGAAAAGAAAATGGGAGACATTTGAAGGAGGAAAAAAAATACCTGGGGAAAATAGATTTTTGGGAAATGACAAAGGAAAACACGATGACTAAAAGGGTGACAGAAAACACAAGATATAGGGGGAGACGAACCAGAAAGATTGACCCTTGGTTAAAAAAAGGTAAAACCTAGCAAAAGATCAAAATTGGGGGTGCCCCATTGGAAAAAAAAACATATAAATTTTTTGAAAAGGGACGAAGAGGGAAAAAAAAGGAGGAAATGAATTGTAAAAAAGGGCAGGAGGCTTCGGGAAAAAAAACAGGAAAAACTGAAAAAAACTATGAAAAAAATTTACAGGGGGAAAAAAAAAATGAAAAGGGGTGACCGAGTGCAAGTGAAATACATTTTTTGAACATATACGTTGAGAAAAGGTGTTGAAAAACCCGTCCACTATTACACCAAGAAAAAGGGGAAAGAAAGGTTAATTTAAGATGTAGAGGGGGAAAAAAAAATAAGGGGTGGGCGGGAAAAAAATAAAGAGAAACCGAACACAAAGAAATAAAGAAGACTATAAATTTGCAAGAAATGAAATGTTGGGGATAAGGAGAGAGGAAGATTGAGTTTTTGAGAAGGGTATAGTTGAAAATAAGGAAAACCCAAACTGTTTTAAGATACAGGTTGAAGTTCCCAAACTCGCCAACCTGGGGGCCAGGCCGAGCGGTATGGAATTTTTCCCAAATTTTGAATGTAGATATATTAAGGGGAAAAAAAAACATGAAAAAACATGAAAAAACACATGAAAAAAAAATTTTTTTGGTTCTAATACGGTATTCCTTGGGGGAGGTAGGTGTTTTCCCGGACGTTTTGGGAGCCATAATACTAATAAAAAGCCCGTAGAAGTCAAAAATAACGTTAACAACTCTACAGTCACAAACACCACTGAACAATAACAAAAAAAAAAATCGGCGGGAAAAAACCAAGCGGCCCTATGGGGTGGCCCCTAGCGGCCGACCCGGCAACTAGCGCCGGGTTTTGGGTTTTTTCTGCCGTTTTTTGGAAAAATTTGGAACCTAGAAAGGTTTTGGGTGTTCCCGATTGGGAACTTCAACCTGTATATCAATGGAAGAATAAAGCAAAAGGGAAAAAGTAGAGGACTGAAAGAATGAAAAAAAAATTATAGGGGAAATCAAAGATAATAGTAAAATTTTTGTTTAAAATTTCAGGAAAGTATTACAAAAAAATAAAAATTCAACGAACCGAAGGAATGAAAGAATAGAAAGCAGGGGAAAATAAAAAAAAGGAAGGAGCAAGTTTTTTAATTGTTGAAGGGAATGGGGGAGAGGAAAACAATAGGACCAGACGGAGTGTTGGGTTTTTTTTTAAAAAGAGTGCAAAACCAGTTTGGGCGAAACCATATATGATTATAAATGCTCATTTACAATGGGAAAAGTGCCAAAAAAAAAGAAGGTAAATAAAAGACCGGAGTATGGTTTTTGGGAAAAGGGGGAATCATGTGTGACCAACTTTAAAAACTTTTATCAAAGTAATTGATACAACACAAGAAAGAGATGGATGGGCAGATTGTGTATATCTAGATCTTAAAAAGCATTTGATAAAGTTCCCCATGAGAGGCTACTTTGGAAATGGGAAAATATAGGAGGAATCAAAGGGATGATCAAAACCTGGATGGAAAGTTATCTGAGAGGAAGAGAAATGAGAACAATAGTAAAAGATGAAAAATCTTAATGGAAAAATGGATTTAGTGGGGTACCACTTGGGATCATTGTTAGCACCAACAATGTTCATGATTTATGTCAATGACATGACTGATGTAATAAAGTTATTACATTTATTTGAGGATGATTCAACAAATCCGGAACATCTGGGAGGTGGATCGCTACCGAGTTACCAGCTCGCTCCACAATTAGGGTATGTAAACAAAGGGAAAAGAAAGCTTCTGCTCTTCGCTCTCCTCTTCTTGCCTCCTTAATATTTCATTTCCTATAGCTATAACTTCTGCTGCATCAAATACAGGGTCATCAGCAAGTTATTCTTCAACAATAAGAATAGCCACAGAGGTAAATTTTGGGAGCTGTTATCTTGGTAGCAATGTGTATTGTGAAGCGTTCAGTATCGTTCAGTAGATAGAGTGCGGGGTGGGGGGGGGTGACCGCTACTGAGCGCAGCCGTGGCAGGTGTCACTCTGGAGATTTGTAAGGTAAGGTCTTCAGTGCTTGAAGTGCTTAATGTGTTGGAAGCGATGTGGTTGACGAAGTGGATGGCACAGAGGAGATGGAAGATGCTGCAGAAATCTCTGAAAATTCAAACTTCAGTTCTGATTATGGAAACCTGGAAAGTTGCTGAAAAAAATTAACTTGGCCTGAAACAGGTCGAATTATCCGAATCCGTAATCCGTATATCTCTCTCTCTCTCTCTCTCTTCTCTCTCTCTCTCTCTCTCTCTCTCTCTCTCTCTCTCTCTCTCTCTCCTCTCTCTCTCTCTCTCTCTCTCTCTCTCCTCTCTCTCTCTCTCTCTCTCTCTCTCTCTCTCTCTCTCTCTCTCTCTCTCTCTCTCTCTCTCTCTCTCTCTCTCTCTCTCTCTCTCTCTCTCTCTCTCTCTCTCTCTCTCTCTCTCTCTCCTCTCTCTCTCTCTCTCTCTCTCTCTCTCTCTCTCTCTCTCTCTCCTCCCTCTCTCTCTCTCTCTCTCTCTC
Source organism: Chionoecetes opilio (assembly GCA_016584305.1). NCBI lineage: Eukaryota > Metazoa > Arthropoda > Malacostraca > Decapoda > Majidae > Chionoecetes > Chionoecetes opilio. The sequence continues at coordinate 217,167 of JACEEZ010020613.1, read as the reverse complement.
TCTCTCTCTCTCTCTCTCTCTCTCTCTCTCTCTCTTATTTTTTTTTTTTTTTTTTTTTTTTTTTTTTTTTTAA
>JACEEZ010020613.1:69594-212094 GCA_016584305.1 Chionoecetes opilio | reverse complement strand
TCTGGTCCCAGCGCTTTCTTGGGATCAACTTGTTGAAGTTGTTGCAACACCTCCTCCGTGGTAATGGTGATGTTCCCTATGGCGGCCTTGGTTAGAACCGGAATTGTAGGAGGTTCACGTTCTGGGTCAGGAACTGTCATCTTGGAGGAGAAGTGGGCAGCCAACACCTGAGCTTTGCCCCGGTGATTTGTGACAACAGAGCCATCAGGTGCTGTCAACGGTGGGATGCTGTTGTCACGAGAGAAGCCCTGTTGTTGTTTGATGCTGCTCCACCAATCCTTATTGCCCACTGACTGGCCTGTTAGCTTTCGCTTGAGGTGATCCCTCCAGTTGTTGATCGCCTCTTTCTGGACTCTTTTCATATTTTCACAGGCCATTTTGTGCTGGTGTTTATGTCTTCTTGTGGGGTGGGACTTATATCGCAGCCAGGCCTTGCTCTTATTGTCTGTTGCTTTCCTGCATTGAAAGCCAAACCAGGGCTGGTCTCCCGGTTTAGACTTGTATGTCTGGCAGGGCACAAATCTTCTTTGGTAGGACATATGGATTTCTGTGAAGTTCTTCACTTGTGTGTCAATGTCACCTGTAAGCACGTCAGACCACAATGTTGTTAAGTGTTGCCTTCATTGCATCCCAGTCCCCCTTGTCCCATAGCCAGTTGGTGCGAGTCACTGCCTCATCTCTGTCGATGGCCAGCTTGATCTTGGTGAGAACAGTCAGGTGGTCGGAGGAACCCACTGTTGCTAGCAGGCGGCAAGTCACTATACTGCAGGGCAAATCGGTGATTACAGGGTCAAGTGAAGACCCTGAGATGTGGGTGGTTTCATTGTGCGTCTGGCAGCACGGTCACGGCCCTGTTACCGCACTTTGACGCAACTCTTCACCTAACTGGTAGCCTCCACCAAAACGAAACATAGATTTTCTGGTATGGAATGAGCATCCTCCTATAGGGGAGGCGGTAGCAGAGTGGTAAGCGTCTCCGAGTGGCGTTCTTGGTGACCCGAGTTCGATCCCCGGTGAGAACCAAAATCTTTCTGCACCGTCGAGTGGCCTAAGAACACCCACATGCCCTGCCCATTAACTCTACCTTCGATTGCGAGTGCATCGGAGGACACAGGGGGGCGGCATGAGCCTCTAATCATAGGCGTCACTATAAAAATCCTGCTTGCGCCACAACTGGCGAGGGCCAACCATCACAGCCCTCAAGTGAACCTCCAGAGCCTACCATCCCAGCCTTAGAAGTCACTGCCTACAGGCGCTATAGGCACAAATGTTATAAAAAAAAAAAAAAAAAAAAAAAAAAAATCCTATTCATTTAGGCACTTTAAATATGATAAGTAATTATTTTAAATTTTAATTAAACCTGCCGCATAGGGGGGTAGGCCTATTAATTTCATATCAGCAGTGAAGGGGTTAATGACTCCAAGTCGGGAACTTTCCCCATAAGACATGACATGAAACAAGTAGCATGCCCTGTCTATATGTCACTGTTGTTTGTGCCATGTCACTTATCTCACCTGTTCCCTTATATGGCATTTTACTTTTTTTTCTCATTCTCCTGACATTCAAGCATTTCATAATGTTCTACTCTTTCTCTCTCTATTAAAAAATCTTCGACTCATTGATTATAATGGAAGTGGCTCATGAGGAAAATATATCAAGCACTGCTAGATAGATCATTGTTGACTTGTGTGATTTTGGTCAAATTACATTGAAATGTCTTTTTAGATTACATATTTGCCATTTATTATAAATAAATTTAAAAGTCCCTCCTTTTAATTACAAATACTGATAAATACTTTGATATAATTCATATATTTTCTTTTACACTCAGGTTTTGAATAAGCCTGAAAATTGCTGTGGGCTGCATGAAGCTGCTGTGAGGGCCTGCATCAGGGATATTACAGAGGCTGTAGCGTATTTACACTCAATGAGGATCATCCACAGAGATCTAAAGCCAGAAAATATTGTTCTTCAAGATGTTGATGGAAAGGTTAGTCATTAGGATAAATTCATGTGTATTATGGACACTCAAATTTTATTTTATTTCTTTTTCTTTTTAACATTATAAGTAGATTGGTCAAAAGCATAAAAAATAAGCATACATAAAGCCCACTTCGATGTCAAAACTTTGTTTTCCTGAATAGTTTTAATGTGTTTTGAATATACACACAACCCTCGTTTTCCCGGACCTCCATTTCCCGGATATCGGATTTGCCGGACAAAATCAGAGGTCCGGGGATATGTCCGGTGGAGAGTCCTGGACAAATGCCTGGTCCAGTCCGTAAATCGACAAAATTGTCCGGCGGTCCGAGCGTCTCCTGTCACCCCTGTCAGTGTCCGCGCCTCCCGCCAGGTGGCAGCATGCTCAGCGGTCATATTGTTTACATTTGGGCACACGATACTCACGGTTCCCCTGCACTGCTTCCTTCAGTCCTATGACCCCCACTCCCCCTGGTGCAGGAACGCCTCTGAGACTATTGAACACTTTCTGCTGCCTCCCGCCAGGTGGCAGCATGCTCAACGGTCATATTGTTTATATTTGGGCACACGATACTCACGGTTTACCTGCACCGCCTCCGTCAGTCCCCTGACCCCCACTGCCCCTGGTGCAGGAACGCCTCTGAGACTATTGAACACTTTCTGCTGCCTACCGCCAGGTGGCAGCATGCTCAGCAGTCGTATTGTTTACATTTGGGCACACGACACTCACGATTCACCTGCACCGCCTCCGTCAGTCCCCTGACCCCCACTGCCCCTGGTGCAGGAACGTCTCTGAGACTATTGAACACTTTCTGCTGCCTCCTGCCAGGTGGCAGCATGCTCAGCGGTCGTATTGTTTACATTTGGGCACACGACACTCACGGTTCACCTGCACTGCCTCCGTCAGTCCCCTGACCCCCACTGTCCCTGGTGCAGGAACGTCTCTGAGACTATTGAACACTTTCTGTTGCCTCCCGCCAGGTGGCAGCATGCTCAGTGGTCGTATTGTTTACATTTGGGCACACGACACTCACGGTTCACCTGCACCACCTCCGTCAGTCCCCTGACCCCCACTCCCCCTGGTGCAGGAACGTCTCTTGAGACTTTTGAACAATTTCTCCTGCAGTGTCCGCGCTTCCACTCCCACCGTGTAGTGCTAAGCTCTCAACTCCTCGCCCTGAACGTCGCCACCTGTGACCTGCCCACCCTGCTGGCGGCGGCTGGCGTCCACCCCTCCCGGCAACACGCTGTCATCCGCCTCACCTGTGCTTTCCTGAGGAAGACAGGTCAACTACAGTGCCTGTGATAGCATCATAGGACATCACCAGGGCCCAAGGGATCCTCGCAGCCCTAAAAATAACAACAAAGTGACGTAAAAGTCCGCGGCGGGGTAGTTGATATTAGCGGTTGCCGGACAGTAAATACTAGAGTAGGATTAACGTCTGGGGGTGGGTAATGGCCTCATACTGTTGCGATTCCCGGACTTTTGCGGTTCCCAGACCAGTGCTCCCCCCTATTAGTCCGGGAAAACGAGGGTTGTGTGTATTCGTATGGCACTCGTATTGGTATTATTCCAGAAAAACACCATACTCACTACGAAGGACACCTAAGGGTTTATATAAGGTGCATGTAAAGACTTCTGCATGTAAAGACACACTGTTGTATTGCTTTCCTAGCAGAAATCACTTGTTCCTGAGATATTAATTTCTTAATATATTTTAACTGTGCGCCAGCAGCTGGCAGGTTAGGTTAGGTTAGGTTAGGTTGAATTTGTTCAATAACCAGTGGTTACAGTAAAAAATGATTATGAAAATACTGGTCTTACGGTGGGGTGGAAAAGCACACTGCGTGGGTCAATAGCGGATGGACGCCCTGCTCCGCTCCGCCAAATATGTTGCACCGTACCGTTGCCTATGTAGTACCGTACCGTACCGTACCGTATGTTGTACCGTTATAACTGAAAAAACCCCAAAGGATTTGCAACAGAAACGATTAGTAGATTAATTCAAAACACATCAAAACTCACCTGAAAAAAAGTCTAGTCCACCAAAGTAATTATGGTGTTTTTCTTGAAATTTACCCTTGATTTTTGTGGAAATCTATGTTTGTTTACAGGTGTGGGGGGAGTAGCCCGCCCCGCCCCTCCTGGCAAGCCCCTCAAAACCTGCACCACTTTGTATTGCCGTAGTATTGATAATTTTCTTGTGTTCTTGATATCCTCATTTACTAAAGCAAACCCCACATCTAACCTTACATAACCTAATCAGATTTAACCTAACTTAACCTTTTCTGGCTGAAATAAATGTACATTTTCGGTAGTACACTGCATCCTCGTACAACACGATCCTCGTACAACACGGTAGAGGTCTGAGCAATCCACTTCATCTGCACAACACTATTCGTATTCATACAACAATATCTGGCGATCCGAAAGCAAGGCAATTCCGCCCTTACCCACACTGCACGGTGCTGCGCTGCAGAACACGCAACTTGAGTACTTCCCCAGTACTCAGTATCTCAGTACTTACCTGTTACAAGTACACTTAACCCTCGTTTTCCCGGACCTCCATTTCCCGGATATCGGATTTGCTGGTCAAAATCCAAGGTCCGGGGATATGTCCGAGTCCCAGACAAATGCCTGGTCCACTCCGTAAATTGAGGATCCGAGGATCGAGGATTTAAGTTGTCCGATGGTCCGAGCGTCTCCTGTCAGTGTCCGCGCCTTCCGCCAGGTGGCAGCATGCTCAGCGGTCATATTGTTTACATTTATAATGTAATGTTTACATCTATTGTAAGTACACCTTGCAATCATGTTGTTATTACCTGTATGGCAGTGTAGATGTATATTAAACCATGTTTTGTATGTTATATGTATGTATTGTATGGCACATGACGTATAAGTGCTACCGACAAAGTGTCTAAAGTGTTAAGGCCAAGATGGCCTTAACAGAAGTAAACACAACACCCTTCCCTCTGCCGCTCTCTGCGGTCAAACGCTTCATCTCCTGGGTCTGCCGCTCCACCTGGAACAACACGCTCGGCGATGCCTTCCGCATCACCTCCATGGGCCAATACCACAGTGACTTCCCCCCAGCCGTGGATAAGGAAATAGTCCCACGTCCTCGATGTCACCCTCACCTGCCTTCGCCTGGGGCACACGACACTCACGGCTCACCCGCACCGCCTCTGTCAGTCCCCTGACCCCCACTGCCCCTGGTGCAGGAACGTCTCTGAGACTATTGAACACTTTCTGCTGCAGTGTCCGCGCTTCCACTCCCACCGTGTAGTGCTACGCTCTCAACACCTCGCCCTGAACGTCGCCACCTGTGACCTGCCCACCCTGCTGGCGACGGCTGGTGTCCACCCCTCCCGGCAACACGCTGTCCTCCGCCTCACCTGTGCCTTCCTGAGGAAGACAGGTCAACTACAGTGCCTGTGATAGCATCATAGGACTCACCAGGGCTCATAGTGTTCCCCAAGGGATCCTCGCAGCCCTAAAACAGCAACAAACAACAACAGCAACAAAGTGACGTAAAAGGTCGCGGCGGGGTAGTTGATATTGGTGGTTGCCGGACAGAGTAGGATAAACGTCCGGGGGTGGGTAATGGCCTCGGACTGTTGCGATTCCCGGACCAGTGCTCCCCCCTAATAGTCTGGGAAAATGAGGGTTGTGTGTATTTCAAATACCACAAGACATTCAAATCAACTAATCTGTCCTCACGCTCTGATGTTTACGTTCAGCCTCTGTGAGTGCTGCCAACAGCGCTATCTATCGTCTGCTAGTGTTGAACTGTTGATGTATTATTTACCACCAGGCTGTCACACGTGTATCACAAGCTCTTTTCAGTCCTGGAAATTATCACCAATGGCGAATTCATCAAAACTATTTACTAACACGTACTATCGCATGCATTTTTATTTTTTTATATTTTTTTATACATCACAGGGAACTGGCCAAGGGCACAACAAAAATGGGTAACACAAAGCCCGCTTAGTTGCCAGTCCCTATAAAGAAGACAGTAAGAGAATACAATAAAAACAAAGGGGTAGGTCAATTTAGTTCGGGACTAAAAGATACATGCTAAAAGTTGTATGATATGCCAAAGAACATGGTAACAGAGCAGCAGAAAGACCACCGCCTACAGAGAAAATGGGTAGATTTTACTACCGGTAGAAAATCTGTTAATTTTTTTTTTTTTTCTTAGAAATTTCTTTCCAAACTTTCTCCCACCATTAAAATTAAGGTAAGAGACTAAGGTGAGTGTATGTTTACTATATATTGATTATTGTAAAGGTAATGTTTATATTGCAATGTGTTAATATGGGGGAAAAAGTGCAAAATTTCGGAGGTGTCCACCATAAGTACATCATAACATGGGTTTCTATGATTTGTACAACACAGCGTGCTGTGGCGCCCACAAAACCGTGTTGAATGAGGATGCAGTGTATATGAATCGCCATTAATATTCAATAGCGCTATAGGAAATGGGGGTTCAAAAAATGCAGGAGGAAAATATCTACACAATGATGTAAACTAAATTTGTTAGTTTGTTAGTGCCCAATACTGAAATTATACCATTCTGGGTTCCAATTAGCTTATTTCCCATAAGTTTAATGCATATAGTTTCGCGTATTCGAGTTTCGCGACGATTCAACGGTCCCAATTAGGCACAAAACTCCGTACACGACTGTACAGTAAAACTTTTTTTTTTTTTTTTTTTTTTTACACACACACACACACACACACACACACACACACACACACACACACACACAACACACACACACACACACACACACACACACACACACACACACACACACACCTATGCCTACAGCGCGTGTAGGCAGTGAGCTCCAGGGGTGGGATGGTAGGCCCTGGAGGCTCATTCGAGGGCTGTGATGGTTGGCCCTCGCCCGTGGTGGCGCAGACAGGATTCTTATAGTGACGCCTGTGATTAGAGGCTCATGCCACCCCCCCTGTGTCCTCCCATGCACTCGCAGTCGAAGGTAGAGTTAATGGACAAGGCATAGTGTTGCAGTAACTAAGTGCTCAAGTGATGTAAAATTAAGATGTACAGGTACAGTACTGTATACAATACAGTACAGCTCTAGTTGTGATTATAAAGTGATTAAAGTGATACCAGTGTTAAAATGCGACTGAGTCCCCCTAACATCTTCTACATGTTACAAAAGGCTCCCCTCTCCTTGGATTACATGCCTGCTGCTACCCGTTCATTGGTAAGTGTAGTTTTTATGCTTTTACAGTACAGGGAGGTCCCGAAGATACGAGCAGTTAGGTTCCACCTGGCATACTCGTAAAGCGAAATCTCGTATAACGAAACACATAACTAATGGTAAAATATAGGTTTGGTTCCAGGACCCCATCAATTAAAAAAAAAAAAGACATGTTTTTCAAGCTATAATAAAATTTGGGGTGATCCCTGGTGATATCCTATGGTGCTATCACAGGCGTAGGAGCTGACCTGACTTCTTCAGGAAGGCACAGGTGAGGCGGATGACGGCGGTTTTTGAGAGAGGCGGCAGACGGGGCAGGCCACCGCCTCCTCCGCCAAGGTAGGTTTGGGCAGGGTTAAACGTCTTATCACTCGTTATTATACAACTTAGTGATTATGGTGAGATGTTATATACACGTGTCATTATCTAAATCAATGTAGCACCGTGTGTCACCTTAAATAAGGGTGATTTAAAGATGTTATGATGAGGTGACTGCTGGCCGAGCTGGCGGGGCAGAGAGTGACGGAGAAATACTTGCCGCGGAGCCGCCCCATATCACAAATATTCACCAATTTAACACACATACACACCTTCTACCACCAATACACTAGCAACACAGGCTCCTTACTTATATATCTTACTACTGATACATTAAACACTACTTAAAAAACGCAAGCATTCAAAATAAAACGAGAATTAGTTTTAGATGGCGGGGACAGAAGCGGAGAGAGGCAGTCTGGCATGCCATTCTTGCCCGGAAATATGTCTCGCTGGTTTGTGATTGGTCGAGAAGTTTTAAAACTGTTTGTCATTGGCTGGTGACGGATGACGCCTTAGCCAGTCACAACCTTCCTACTCGTTTACGACCTACCGAGGGAGCTTTGTAGCTTCCGTCGTTAGGGAAAGTAGTATCTAGGTAGTGCGAGAGCAGGTTATTGCTGGCCATACTACCTCCGTTGCTGGCTTCTCGCCCAGGGTTGTGAATTTTTGTAGGCCACATTGTCGTACTGAGCCACCAGAATGATCATATTTTCAGATTGATTATCGTACAACCTTAGGTAAAATCATATAGTCAGACTTTATAATTTTAGTAAATACCTTGTAATTTACCGTATTTGCCAGCGCATAAGACGCATTTTTTTCCCCTTGAAAAGGAATGCAAAGTTCACCCTGCGTCTAATGCGGCCATATTAGCCATGAGAGTCGGGCAGAGAATGCAGAACAGCCGGTGGTGTATTACTAAAGGGGTCTGGAGTTATCTGTGTTGAGCAGTAGTTCACTGAGCACAAATTTGTAGCTGTGTTATCAACAGTAATGCATAATACTAAGAAAGGTTGGGAGTTTAAGAAAAAATAAGAGTTGGGGCAACAAGATAGCGATTGTTGCTGCCAAGATGGCCGTGTCAGATGTAAACATCATCCACCCCCCGCTGCTGCTCTCCATTGAAAAACGTCTGATAAAATGTCTCGGCGACGCCCTCCGCGCACCCACCATGGGTCTTACCACTCAGACTCCTCCCCGCACCCATGGAAAAGACAAACATCCCGCTTATTAGATGTCGCCTTAACCCGCATTCGACTCAGGCCACACAAGTTGACACAACAGTGGAAATGAGATGATAGAAGGAGGCAGAAAATAGTGTTGGAATTTTCGCTGGAATGAGTATTGTTGATAAATGGAATAGTGGAAACAAAGAGCGTGTTAAAGTTTTATTTGAAGGAGTGTGAGCGATGAGAGGGTGGTGTAGTATCTTGGGGAGTCTGTCTATACACACAAGGATGGAGAAAGGGCATCGTGGCTTTGTAGTTTATTTGACAGCGAGTCATTGTACAACGTGGGGACAAGAGGTGCGCAAGCGTGTGTCTCTGTGTGTCCTGTGGCTGACTGAATTACCTGGCTGGTGTTGCAGTTGAGTCGGCGAGGACAAGTCAGGACAGCGTCAGGTCCCCTCGGGCCTCTAATCCTGGTCTCAGACAGGGGGGTGGCCTAAGCCGATGCAGGTGTGTATGTGCGTGTGTGTGTTAGCGCCGCTACAGTGGTAAGCAAGATGGATAGGAGACAGAATAGGCCTTTGTACCACCTCGACCCCTCAATACTCACCCCTGTACCTCTACGGATAAGGAAACTATGAAAAAGTGCTAGTAAAAGGCTGCAATGGTACCTGTAGACGGGACAAAAAGTAGACTTCCTCCACACGGTACACCAAGACCAAGACCCCTCACGGCGCCACACCGTCCGCCTCAGGCCGAATCACACCATATACCATCGTGGTGAAATTGGTGACAGGGCACCGTTTCATCACATCCATTAGAATTTCTTACATTCAAACAAATAGACGTGTTACACTAAACGGTGCGTCGCCGTCACTGCTCCAATACATCACCGTCCTGTCACGGAACGGTTTCTGGGGAAGAATATGTAATGATAATGAGACTGTGATGAAATCTTTTAACGTAATGAGACTGTTGCCGTGCTGATAACTGTCGTTTTCCTCAAGGCTTTATGTACCCAAAACAATGTCTTTTAGAGTTCAACTCCTCTTCTTCATCCGACAGAATGCTATTGATGCAAATTTCTTCAAGCATAGCCTCTGAGGCACCATGTCTGCTTAGAGGGTGAGCGGGAACTGCCGAAAATGACGGAACCGTGACGAATAGTGTGAATACAAGGCACGGCTGACGGAACGCTGCCCGCGATTTTCAGAGTGTGAATCAGCCTTCACCTGTACCTTCCTGAAGAAGACTAATCAACCCTCGCGACTGTGATAGATTCATTGGTGTAACCAGTGCAAATATCGTCGATCGCGACAAGGGTGCCCTTCAACAATTACAACAATAACAACAGGTGGAGATGGTTACCTTACAGTGTTATCTAAATGTCTTCGTGAATTTTTGTTATTGGACAGCCACCGATTTCGAGGCCGAAAGTCCTCCTGAATAGTTTTGATATGTTTTGAATTAATCTGACTCTCGTTTTTGTCGGAAATCAATGTTTGTTTACATGTGTGTATGTGGGGGAGGCAACCTGCCCCTCCAGGTCCGCCCCGCAAACATTGCTACGCTTCACAATGTCATATTATTGGTAATTTTTGTTATTTCTCTATATCATCTGTTACTAAACCAAACCCCACCTCTAACCTAACCTAATCTGATTTAACCTAACTTAACTTTCTGGCTGAAATAACGGTAGATTTTCGGTACTACGTGTAATGCATTATTATTCAATTGCACCATGGGAAATGGGGCTCACAATACTCAGAATGAAGAAAGCTACACGATGATGTAGGTAAGAGTCCTAGGACTTTTGAAAGCCCACTACCAAAATAATACCAATATCTATGCTGCAAATTTTCCAAAAAGTCTAAACACATAGCAGAAAAGCAGCAAAGGCATACCTACAACATTAAATCTAAGCTATATGTCATAGGAAGCAAAAAATTAGAATATCCAATTCGTGGGGCATCCTGCAATATTTATGATTTATGGCCGATTTTGGTTACACTCATTCTCTTTACATTTTAACGAGTATAATTTTTCATTCACATTCATTGCACTGTGAATATTGTATTTAGGTACTGTACATGCTCATAATCATTTGCTTTCCCCTAGAAATCCCTTTTTTTTTTTAATAACTTAATAATTTTACGAAAACAAAATTTAAATTTTCCCCCAAAAACATCAATATATTTTTTTCTCTCAAAACCTCTTTGTAAAATAGGGGTGCGTCTTATGCGGAGGTGCGTCTTATGCGCCGGCAAATACGGTACTTTAGTAAATAACTTGGTAATTTTACTCACCCCAGTTTGAATGTCGTAACATTAGATTTTCTATCTCGTATATTGAAAATAGACCCTAATTTACACATCTCGTATCATCGCATTCTCGTATATCAAATGCTCGTATAACGGGACTCCCTGTACTGTATTTTTTTTTTTTTTTTTTTTTTTCTTCTTTCCCCCATATCAGAGGAGGACATTGCATAACTCGGCACATTGAATAACTCGGCAAGGGCCAGAGCCCCTATCGTGCCGAGTTATAAGGCTTTTACTGTATACCTATACAGGGAGGTCCCGAAGATACGAGCAGTTAGGTTCCACCTGGCATACTCGTAAAGCGAAATCTCGTATAACGAAAAACATAACTAATGGTAAAATATAGGTTTGGTTCCAGGGCCCCATCAATTTAAAAAAAAAAAAAAAAAAAAAAGACATGTTTTTCAAGCTAAAATAAACTATAGCAAACACAACAAACACACAGCGTCTATATTACCTACACAGTACTACCTATTCTGTAGAAAAAACCATTCTGAAAGAGAATAGCAAACAAATAACATAACTGCACATTAATTAAACATAAAACATAAATGATGTCATCAAGCTCATCATCAGTCACCAGCCAATGACAAACTGTTTTTAAACTTCTCGACCAATCACTAGTCAGCAAGACATATTTTCCGGCAAGAATGGCATGCCAGACTGCCTCGCCGCCCTCTGTCCCCGTCATCCCAAAATAATTCTAGTTTTATTCGGAATGCTTGCGTTTTTAAGGAGTTTTAATGTATCAGATAGTAAGATATATAAGTAAAAAGCCTGTGTTGCTAGTGTTTTGGTGTTAGAAGGTGTGTATGTGGGTTGAAATAGTGAATATTTGTGTTATGGGCGGTGGGGCCGCGGCAAGAATTTCTCCGTCACTCACTGCCCCAACAGTCACCTCATAACATCTTTAATCACCCTTATTTAAGGTGACACACGGTGCTACATTGATTTAGATAATGACACGTGTATATAACATCTCACCATAATCACTAAGTTGTATAATAACGAGTAATAAGACCCTTTAAGCCTGCCCAAACCTACAGTGGCGGAGGAGGGTGGCGGCTCCAGCGGCCAGCCGCCACTCAAAACTTTTGAGTAAAAAACCCGCCGTCATCCGCCTCACCTGTGCCTTCCTGAAGAAGACAGTCAGCTCCCACGCCTGTGATAGCACCATAGGATATCACCAGGGATCATAGGATTCCTCAAGGGGTTCTCGCTCCCCTACTAAATATTACCAAAGACATCCATCTCCCTTGGTCTAATGGTGTTGATATCCACCTTACGGGCTTCATGGGCCGGCTCATGCTGCTGGTGCTGCTGCCAAAGGCCGCGCTGCCAAACGTGGATGAGTCCTTGCTTGTATTTCATCTCTTTTCTCATATATGAATGATATCCATCCAAATGCAATCATATGTCTACATTCACCCAGAGAAATGATATTTCATAGCATACCAAACAATAATAAGCGAGCCTGGAGACTGCCTACCTATGCTAATACCAGTCTCGAGCAGTCGTTGGCCAGTCTGCACGTTATTTTCAGATTGATTATCGTACAACCTTAGGTAAAATCATATACAGTAGTCAGTAAATGTTTATAATTTTAGTAAATAACTTGTAATTTACTTTAGTAAATAACTTGGTAATTTTACTCACCCGTTTGAATGTCGTAACATTGGATTTTCGATCTCGTATATTGAAAATAGACCCTAATTTACACCTCGTATCATCGGGTTCTCGTATATCGAATGCTCGTATAACGGGACCCTCCCTCTACTATATATATATATATATATATAAAATATATATATATATATATATATATATATATATATATATATATATATTATTATATATATATATACACATATAATATATATATATATATTTTATATATATATATTATATATATATATATATATATATATATATATATATATATATATATACACATATACATATATATACATGGAGGTCCCGAAAATACGAACAGTTAGGTTCCACCTGGCATACTCGTAAAGCGAAATTTTGTATTGCGAAATACATAACTAATGGTAAAATATAGGTTTGGTTCCAGGACCCCATCAAAGACATGTTTTTCAAGCTAAAATAAACTATACCAAACACAACAAACACACAGCGTCTATATTACCCACACTGTACTACCTATTCTGTAGAAAAAGCATTCTGAAAGAGAAAATAGCACACAAAATAACATAAATGCACATTAATTAAACAAAACATGCATAACAAGCAAAAAAGACGTTTGTACTGTAGGGGACGCCACGTGATACAAGAGAGGGTAGTGTAGGGGTCCCAAGGTTGGGGCCGCACACCTGGCTAATTACCCCTAAGGTCAGGCCACGCCATATGCTTAATTACCCTTCAGGTCAAGCCTTGCTAGGGGTGACCTGACTGGGGTCACCAAATCCCCCTTTGTCCACCCGGGAGTCCGTATTCAGGCAGCTACCTACCTACCAAGACAGGGGCAACACATCACCTCTCTCCATGTGTTCCTCGTGGCATCACTCCGCTGTACTTACCTACATTCCCGACGTAATAAACGTGTGTGAACGCTGTGTTAGGTAGGTAAGGGACAAGGGAGGGGTGCGCAGACCTCTTCCACTGCCCACAAACTCGTCTCTGTGCATCTGAATCATTGTACATCATCATACAGCCCAGATGCATACGTGGTAGGGCGCGCATTTTGAACTTTGTAATTTTACTCACCCCAGTTTGAATGTCGTAGCATTGGATTTTTTATCTCGTATATTGAAAATAGACCCTAATTTACTCAGCTCGTATCATTGATTTCTCGTATACCGAATGCTCGTATAACGGAACCTCCCTGTATATGTGTTAAGAGATGAAAATACAAGCAAGGCGCTCATCCACGCCTGGCAGCGCGGCAGCAGCAGCAGCATCATGAAGCGGTGGGGTAGGCTGCCCGGTCCTCCGCCAGTAGGGTGGGCAGGGTTTAACGTCTTATTACCGTATTTTACGGCTTATAAGACGCTGTATCTTGGAAGACGCACCCTGATTTTGGAAAGAAATTTCTAAGAAAAAGAAAAAAAAGCAGACCACCAAACTGTTGTCCGATAATACAGTCATTTTCACACAAGAACACACTCACTATTCATTATCTTCATTCAGCACTGTTCATTAGCCATTTTTATTTTCTAGCTTGTATGCAATAGTATAAGTAAATCGTCATGTTGGCTGGCTGAATATGTACACGCAGGTTGGACAGTGGGAGTGAAAACAAATCCCACTGCGGCGGTGTGCAGCTGTGTGCCTGCCTGGTGTGCCGATCAGCTGAGTCTGGCTTTATCGTCCTGAGTATAAACACCTCTCACTTCCTCCCGTGCCTCACTACGTTGCCTGCCTCCTGTGCCTCACCACGTATTGTTTGAATTTTCCTGTATGCGTGTAGTATTAGTGATGGCTGCATGTACATATGTATACAAACTTTCATCTAATGTAACCAAGTTCCTTATACACGGAATGGCTGTTGGTGTCAATCTGATGAGGCGGATTGGCTCCTGCCAGTACCGCAGTAAACATCACAGAGTGAAGACATATTAGTTGATTTGAATGTATGGTATTCAAAATACTTGTAACAATTAAGTACTGAGGTTACATCATATAAGAGGCTGAATTGAATAGCTACCTAAGCTATCCTCCTACAACATTTGTCTCGGAAGACGCATGAGTGTTTTTCAGGGTATTTTTTTGTGAAAAAAGTGCTTCTTATAAGCTGTAAAATAAGGTACTCATTATTATACATCGTAGAGATTATGATTAGCTGTTATATACACGTGTCATTATCTTGATCAGTGTAGCACTGTGTCACCTTAAATAAAAGTGATTTAAAGGTGTTTAGATGACGGGATGACGGGTAAACAGCATTCTTACGTCCAACCTGTAATAGTAATATTCACTATTTTAACCCACATACACACCTTCTACCACTATATCACTAGCAACACAGGTTCCTTCCCTATATATCTTAAGGGGAGGCGCCGCCAAATAATGGGTATTTTTTACTATTCCAGCCATTTTATAAAAGTTACTCCGAAAAATAGCTGAACATGTCACGCGTTCTCTGTGAAAGTTTGGCAGCTGTACGATAATCTTTCCCTTTCAAATAAATTAATTTGTATTATCAATTTTGATGTCCCCTCCCTGCAGAAACCTCCGTTTTCTATTGATATCTCGAAAGTGCAATTATTGTACTTTGGAGACTTATAACTCCATTAGTTGTGAACATAATAAAAATTAAAAAAACATCTGCTGAAAGATGAATGAATGGTAAATAATTTGCCCATGTGATTTTTTTCTAAACAAAAAAACACTGCTGATATGATTTATTGAAAGTAAAAGAAGGGGTAAAATTACGGGGTTCATCAAATGGTGATTTTGGTAATTTTTTTGCACAGCAATGGTGAGACATCAAAAAATTGAGCATTCAATTTCTAACTGGTGGTTTCATAAGTAAAACTACCCAATATCATACATATTGAGTGAACATGCTGGCTCCCATTTATGTTTCTAGCTCTGCTCTTATTACAAAATAATAAATACTCGTTTGAATTTTTTTTCCTGCAGAAGCACGAAAGCAATTGTACTGATACAGGTTGAAGTTCCCAAACTCGGCATCCCAAGACTCGGCAACACCCAAAACTCGGCTATGGTTCCGGATTTTCCAAAACACGGCAGAACACCCAAAACCCGGCGCGTAGTTGCCGGGTCGGCCGCTAGGGGCCACCACACTAGGCCGCTTGGTTTCTCCTGCCGATTTGTTTGTTGTTATTGTTCAGTGGTGTTGTGACTGTAGAGTTGTGTACACTGCTATTTTGTGTACTTCTACAGGTCTGTTATTGGTATTATGGCTCCCAAACGTCCAGGAACACCTACTGGTGGAAGTGAAAAGAAAAGGAAGAACAATGTGTTAACTATTTCTGAGAAAATTGACCTTTTGAATTTTGCATGCTTTTTTACCCCTTAATATATCTACGTTCTAAAAGTCGGAAAATTCCATTACTCGGCTCGGCGCTGGTCCCGAGGTTGCCGAGTTTGGGAACTTCAACCTGTACATGCAGATTTTATTGCATTTACTTGTCTTCAAAGAAATAAATACCTTAGAACAATTAAAATAATATGAATGTACCCTCCACTAATGCTAGGAGGCGCCTCCCCTTAATATCTGATGCATTAAAACTCCTTAAAACCCAAGCATTCCAAAATAAAACTAGAAAAATTATGTTGAGTTGACGATTCGAACGGCGATAAGCGATCTGGCATGCCATTCTTGCCCACAAATTTGTCTCGCAAATGGAGTCTGTTAAATTCGAAATCCGTTAGAACAAGGTCCGTTAAATCGAGGGTCGACTGTATATATATATATATATAATATATAATATATATATATATATATATATATATATATATTATATATATACTATATATATATATATATATATATATATATATATATATATATATATATATATATTATATATATATATATATATATATATATATATATATATATATATATATATATATATATATATATATATATATATATCACAGTAAAACCCTTATAACTCGGCACTGTATAACTCGGAATTTGATATAACTCGGCATGGCAAAGACAGGTTTTTTTTTTTTTTTTTTTTTTTTTTCTCCACACACACACACACACACACACACACACACACACACACACACACACACACACACACACACCTATGTCTATAGCGCGTGTAGGCAGTGACCTCCAGGGGTGGGATGGTAGGCCCTGGAGGCTCACTCGAGGGCTGTGATGGTTGGCCCTCGCCCGTGGTGGCGCAGGCAGGATTCTTAGTGACGCCTGTGATTAGAGGCTCATGCCGCCCCCCTGTGTCCTCCCATACACTCGCAGTCGAAGGTAGAGTTAATGGACAGGGCATAGTGTTGCAGTAATTAAGTGCTCAAGTGATGTAAAATTAAGTTGTACAGGTACAGTACTGTATACAATACAGTACAGAGTTGTGATTATAAAGTGATTAAAGTAATTAAAGTGTTAAAATGCGACTGAGTCCCCCTAACATCTTCTACATGTTACAACAAGGCTCCCCTCTCCTTGGATTACATGTCTGCTGCTACCCTTTCATTGGTAAGTGTAGTTTTTATGCTTTTACAGTACTGTTTATTTTTTTTTTTTTTTTTATTATTATTATTATTTTTTTTTTATTTATTATTATTTTTTTTTTTTTTTACCCATATCAGAGGACATTGCATAACTCGGCACATTGAATAACTCGGCACATTGAATAACTCGGCAAGGGCCAGAGCCCCTATCGTGCCGAGTTATAAGGCTTTTACTGTATACATTTATATATATATATATATATATATATATATATATATATATATATATATATATATATATATATATATATATATATATATATATATATATATATATATATATATATATATATACTGTCGGACCCCGCCGAACACGACAGTTACGGTCCTGACCCCGTCGTGCACGGCAAAATTCGTGTTTGGCGAATAACAGGTTCAATAGGAAAATAGGGGTTACGTTCCCAGACCATCACTTTTTGTAAGGTCAAAAAAAAATTTCACTTTTTTTTTATAAGTAAAAAAATAGGTTACGTTCCCAGACCCTCATTTTTGGAGGGTAAAAAATGTTTACTACTATTTTTGGGTGAATAAGATGAAGGAAAAAACTGTTATTACAATTAATATTTTTTATTAATAATAAAAAATACCTTAAAACTAGAAAATGGTTTTCATTAACTATAAAAAAAATAGAGGTAACAGGCTGCTTGGCTGGTGTAGCAGGAGGCATGGCTGGTGTGCTGGGTGGAGATCACTCACTGTCTGTATCATCTGGATCATCAAAGCCACATAATGGGATGGGAGAGACAGATGACATTGATGAGGTAGTATTTGGTGTAGCAGGAGTAACAGGCTGCCTGGCTGGTGTAGTAACAGGAGGTGTAGCAGGTGTAGAATGCTTCTTGGCTGGTGTGCTGGCTGGAGATGGTTTGAAGAAAGCTGTGATGGGCTTTTGGCAAGCAGAGGCCTCCATGCTCCTTAAAGTTTCCTTGTAGGGTATAAGGCCTTCATCCACAACTCTCTTGAACTTGATGCTCCTCTCCTGTATGGGGTCTTGGTCAGTGAAGAGCTCTGTCAAGTTATCTGCTTCCCTCAGCAAGTTTCTCAATTTCATGATGGTAAACACAGGCCTTGTCTCTGTGTCGTCATCTTCATCAGCATCATCACCTGCTTGGTCATCCTCATTCATCTGGATAATCTCTTCCACTGAAGGCTCTGCTCCATGGGAGTCAATGAGTTCTGCCACATCCTCCTCAGTCATGTCAGAGAAGCCTTCACCCCCAACAGTGTGTGCCAGGTCTACAATGTCCTTCATTTGCTGAGTGACTGCAGGGAACCCATTGAAGTCGTTGACACACTCAGGCCAGAGTGCATACCAACAGGCATTAAGGGTGCTTGGCTTCACTTCATCCCATGCCTGCTTGATGGTCAAAGAGCATGTCGGATGTTGTACTGCTTCCAGAAGTCCATGAGAGTCATCGTGCTGTCGTCTTCCATCCTCTTGAGTGCTTCTCTGTACACAGCCCTCTGGTAGTTGCACTTGAATGTCTTGATCACACCCATATCCATCGGTTGCAACAGGGAAGTTGTCCTTGGGGGAAGGTAGGAAACGCACACATTCGGATGGTCCAGGTTAAGTGCCTGTGAAGTGTGTCCACCAGCATTATCCACTAGCAGAACTGCCTTAAATGCCAGATTTTTCTTGGACATGTAGAGCTGCACTTCTGGCACAAAATGTTCGTGGAACCACTCCTCAAACACCTTCGCTGTCACCCATGCCTTCTTGTTTGATTTCCATACCACTGACAGAAAACGCTTGTTGAGTCCCTTCAGAGCACGTGGGTTGGCAGCACGATACACAAGGAGCGGTTTAATCTTGCAGTCCCCTGCAGCATTCCCCACAAACAGCAGTGTCAGACGGTCCTTAAATGCCTTGAATCCTGGTAACTTCTTGACTTCCTTGTGGATGTAAGTCCTATTGCCCATTTTCTTGTAAAATAGGCCAGTTTCGTCCGCGTTGAACACCTGCTCAGGTAGGTAGTCACTGTCTTCAATCAGGGACTTGAAGGTGCTGAGGTATGCCTGCGCCCCTTCCTTATCAGCTGGCCCACTCTCACCTGTGAAAAAAAACGAAGAAAAAACCTTTTCATTATGGGAATATGGCAAGTCAATAGATAGATAGATAGAAGTGTGAAAAAATATTTAATGCTCTTCATTACGGGAATATAGTACGAGTCAATATTAGATAGATAGAAGTGTGAAAATATATTGAATGTTTTTACCTGTGCGAGCAATGTTGTGCAGGCTAAAACGCTGCTTGAATCTATGGAACCACCCATGGCTGGCATATAACCCGGGGGCAGGGGAGGATCCAGAAGGCTCCTTCTCTGCTAGGTGGTCGTAGATGCTCCTCGCCTTTTCCCTGATGGCTACGCCGTCCACGTTGCTCTTCCGCTGGTCCACTTGCTCTGATATCCACCTGTTATGCGTAAATGACAAGAAAAAAACAATGCGTAAATGCAATGGTACTGTACAACGGTATGCCTCAACACACACACACACATGCATGCATGCTAACACACCTGCACGTAGCACCACACACACACACACACACACGCCTCAACACAGCCCACACCACCGCAGCACCTGTTAACACACCTGCACGTAGCACGACACACACACACACACACACACATGCCTCAACACAGCCCACACCACCGCAGCACCTGTTAACACACCTGCACGTAGCACAACACACACACACACATGCCTCAACACAGCCCACACCACCGCAGCACCTGTTAACACACCTGCACGTAGCACAACACACACACACACACACACCCGTAGTAATATACGTAGTAACATAGGGTAAATAAACATACAATAAACCCTTCATACTTGCGGGTTTCAGGCTCGCGGCTTTGATTACTCGCGGGGTTTCAACCCTTTTTTTTTGTCTTTTTTTTTTGTCTTTTTTTTTTTGTCTTTTTTTTTTTGTCCCTCCCAATTGCTTGCTCTCTACAGGGGCCTTATCCGCCCATGTATGGAGTATGTCTCACATGTTTGGGGAGGATCCACTCATACAGCTCTTCTAAACAGGGTTGAGTCAAAAGCTTTTCGTCTCATTAACTCCTCTTCTCTGACTGACTGTTTTCAATCTTTAAATCACCGCTGCAATGTTGCTTCTCTTGCTCTCCTCTAAAGTTATTTTCATGCTCACTGCTCTTCTGAACTTGCGAACTGCATGTCTCCCCCACTCCCGCGGCCTCGCTGCACAAGACTTTCTACTCATTCTCATCCCTATTCTGTCCATCTTCCTAATGCAAGAGTTAATCAGTATCTTTACTCTTTCATCCCTTTCACTGGTAAACTCTGGAACTCTCTTCCTGTTTCTATTTTTCCACTTTCCTATGACTTAAATCTTTTCAAAAGAAGAGTAACAAGACACCTCCCGAACTAAATTGGCTCACCCCTTTTTTTTTTTTTTTTTGTCCCTCCCAATTGCTTGCTCTCTACAGGGGCCTTATCCGCCCATGTATGGAGTATGTCTCACATGTTTGGGGAGGATCCACTCATACAGCTCTTCTAAACAGGGTTGAGTCAAAAGCTTTTCGTCTCATTAACTCCTCTTCTCTGACTGACTGTCTTCAATCTTTAAATCACCGCTGCAATGTTGCTTCTCTTGCTCTCCTCTAAAGTTATTTTCATGCTCACTGCTCTTCTGAACTTGCGAACTGCATGTCTCCCCCACTCCCGCGGCCTCGCTGCACAAGACTTTCTACTCATTCTCATCCCTATTCTGTCCATCTTCCTAATGCAAGAGTTAATCAGTATCTTTACTCTTTCATCCCTTTCACTGGTAAACTCTGGAACTCTCTTCCTGTTTCTATTTTTCCACTTTCCTATGACTTAAATCTTTTCAAAAGAAGAGTAACAAGACACCTCCCGAACTAAATTGGCTCACCCCTGTTTTTATTTTATTCTCTTACTGTCTTCTTTATAGGGACTGGCAACTAAGCGGGCTTTGTGTTACTCATTTTTGTTGTGCTCTTGGCCAGTTCCTTGTGATGTAAAAAAAAAAAAAAAAAAAAAAAAATAACAACAACTATGGGGTAAATGAATGACTAATGTCATGCTCGCGGATTTACGATACTCACGGGTGTCTCTGTTCCCTAACCCCCGCGAGCATGAAGGGTTTATTGTACTTTATTCATATGAATAATAATTAACTCACCTGTAGCACCCTTACACACACCACCCGAGCACCTGTTAGCACACCACATGTAGCAACACACACAATAACATAAACTTTATTTATATGAAAAATCATTAACTCACCTGTTCAGTATTTTCTCCATCTTCTCTAGCAGCGGGTCACGTCGGCTCACAGAAGCCACCTTGCTAGAGACATCAGCACTCTCTCGCACGCTTTGTCTTATTTTTTCACGGGTCTTCCAGATGGTACGAACAGTGGCCTCATGCAGGCCAAACTTCTTGCCCGTAGCAGACCAGCCTAGGCCACTATCAATCACAGCAAGCACATCCATCTTCTCCGCTAGGGACAACACTTTCCTCTTCTTCTCGCTTGACCCTGGAGTAGGTGGAGCCGAACGCTTGGAAGACATGGCCAGCAGGAGCAGCACGACGTGAGGCAACAGCAGCACGAGCAAGAGAGAGAAAGACTACGTGTAGCAGCTCTGGCGGCCCAGGCTGAGCGTGCCCAGGCTGTCCCCGGCAAAATGGCCGCCGACAGCATCGACAACATCCGCCGGGAAATTCAAATTCGTGTTATCGCGAGTAAAACTCGTGTTCGGCAAGTCATGGGATATTTTACCTATTCGTGTAAGTGCGAGTTTCGTGCAGGGCGAACTCGTGTTCGGCGGGGTCCGACAGTATATATATAATATATATATATATATATATATATATATATATATATATATATATATATATATATATATATATATATATATATATATATATATATATATATATACAGTGGTACCTTGGCTTACGAGTTTAATTCGTTCATTGATCGAGCTCGTAACTCAATTTGCTCGTATATCAAATCAATTTTCCCCATTGAAATTAATTGAAATACCATTAATCCGTTCCAGCCCCCCAAAAACGACCCCTATTTTTTTACTGTACCTATATGACTGGACTGCACTCACCCTCTGCCATTTGCATTCGCCAGTGTTTATACTCTGTGTATCAGCTGTTGGAAATAGCTGTGGGTGGAACTGCCGCTAAACGTACTGCACTCACCCTCCACCATTTGCATTCGCCTGTGTGAGCACAACATTACAGAGATGCTTCCACGGCGAGGTAACCACGTGAAGTGAACGAGTGATAAGCGGGATGCCGGGCGGATGTTGTGGCGTTCGCTGCGCCAACTAGCGGCGGCGTATCTGAAGCTCGCTCGTAACTCGGATTTTGGTTCGCAAATCAAAGCAAAAAATTGACCGAGCGACTCCTCGTAACTCGGAAAACTCGTAAGTTGGTGCACTCGTAAGTCAAGGTACCAGTGTATACTATATATACTATATATATATATATATAATTATATATATATATATATATATATAGATATATATATACATATATGTATTATATATATATATATATATATAATATATATATATATATATATATATATATATATAATATATATATATATATATATATATATATATATATATATATATATATATATATATATATATATTATATACATATATATATTTATAGAGAGTATATACGAGCAGGAGATTTTCTCTGAGACAGATCTCGTTAAAAGTGATAGCTAGTTCAGCGTTTATTCTCTTTTTAAAGATATTTTCTGTCTTAAGAGTGTCTTATTCTCTTTTGTAATCACTTGTATGACTTCGCCGTAGCTTGTCATTTTGCTGTATCGTGATTTTGGGTCTAAGAACCCTTCTTCAGCAGCATGTGGAAGATGTTTTCTCCTCAGTTGTAGAGGTGGGCATGACTTAGATGCAGAGTGAAGCGCTATTTATAGATGAAGTCTGCCTGCCACGCAGCCTAGTGGCGGCGCTGATTGGTAGATAGCTTCTGTTTCTCGTCTCCGTGAGTGGGAGACGCTTATTGGTTCTTGACTCCTCGCTTTGCTTTTCTGTGAGTAGGCTGTTATTTGCTTTTGTTCTTTTCATGCTGGGTAGAGCTTGTAGGTCGTTTGCCTGTACGTTAAGCTTGGGATTGATCTCTTTTATGTATAGTGCTTCTAGAATTGGAAGTCGCCGCACATCTGCACACATGTCGACCAATTCTGTATTTAGTTCTAGGAATGTTCTTGTGATGATGATGCCATGTTTTTCTAATAGGTGACTTTTTGGGGCTCCGGAAGTTAGGTGGCAAGTAAGACGTCTGGACAGCTTCGTTGTTGTCATGCGTTGTCATCCTACATCGGCATGATGACAACGAAGCTGTCCAGACGTCTTACTTGCCACCTAACTTCTGGAGCCCCAAAAAGTCACCTATTAGAAAAACATGGCATCATCATCACAAGAACATTCCTAGAAGAAAATACAGAATTGGTCGACATGTGTGCAGATGTGCGGCAACTTCCAATTCTAGAAGCACTATACATAAAAGAGATCAATCCCAAGCTTAACGTACAGGCAAACGACCTACAAGCTCTACCCAGCATGAAAAGAACCGCTGCAGCCGCGCTGCCAGGCGTGGATGAGCGCCTTGAAAGTATTTTCATATCTTTACTCATATGTATGAATAATAGCAATTCAAATGTGAGTATATGTCTACATTCAACTAGAATAATTAAATTTCATAGCATACCAAGCAGTAATGAGCGAGCCTGGATACTTACTACCTCTCCTAATAACAGTCCTGAACAGTCATGGGTGAGTGTGCCAAATCCCTGATGTAGCGCTAGTCACTGTTTACCTCCCAAAATAGCTACATGGTCTGGTTGTGTTTGAGATTATTTCGCATTTATTTCACGAGTAGGAGCGGACCAAATTCAGCATGTAGTGCCAGTCACTGTTTACCTCCCAACATAGCTACACAGTTTGGTTGTGTGTGATTATTTCTCATTTATTTCAATTTTTTTGTTTTGCATATATTTTTCCACCCTTGGGAAAATACCCTCGCTATAACGGACAATCGGCTTTAACGGACCACTCCTCCCCTCCTTTAGTCTGTTATATCGAGGTTTGACTGTATATATATATATATATATATATATATATATATATATATATATATATATATATATATATTATATATATATATAATATAAGCGAAAGTGTGTGTGTGTGTGTGTGTGTGTGTCTGTGTGTGTGTGTGTGTGTGTATGTGTGTGTGTGTGTGTGTGTGTGTGTGTGTGTGTGTTGTGTGTGTGTGTTTGTGTGTGTGTGTGGTATAGGTTCCGCCCCCCGTGGCGGAATCCCATCATATATATACCACATTTTTGGAACCAGGTTGACCAGGGGAAGGTTTAAGCCCACTTATGAGATGATCCAATCACTTATTTTTTTCTTTTTTTTAGCAGCCTATTAGCGATAATTGTGAAAAAAAGTGGGTTGCAAGAATTGAGGAAACCTTGATGTAGGGTGATGGGTAATGGGTGGGGTGATGGGTAATGGGTGTGGGGTGATGGGTGAGTGAATGGGTGGGGGGTGATGGGTGATGGGTGAGGGAATAGATGGGGGGTGATGGGTAATGGGTGAGTGAATGGGTGTGTGGTGATAGGTAATGGGTGAGTGAATGGATGGGGGGTGATGGGTAATGGGTGAGTGAATGGGTGGGGGTGATGGGTAATGGGTGAGTGAATGGGTTGGCGTTATTACATACATTTCTACATCCATGATTTCAGGAAAGTTAGAAGGGGCTATCTGGAGAGTGTGTGTTTGGTGGGCCTTTGGCCCACCAAACACAGGTGGTGGGCCAAAGGCCCACCAATAGCCCTCCGCAGGAGCTAGCCAAAATGTTTGCCCGGAGGGCGGCTTTGCGGCTAGTATATATATATTAGTGATGGATCGAGTGGTCGGTTTTTCACAACTGCGGTTGCGGTTGTGTTTGCGGTTGTCGAATTTTCTACAACCACGGTTGCGGTTATCAGACTTATGACAATCGCAGTTGCGGTTGCGGTTATAATATTCTAGGAAAAATGCGTAATTATTATCTGGAATATTATGTTGTAGTGCGATTTAGCCACACTTGGTACATAATATATACTAAATACCTTATGTTGAAGACAAGTTTTGCAACACACTTGTAATGGTGGTATTGATATTTATCATATGTTGGTATTCTGGCAACCGCCGGCATGCGCTTGCCGAGTGTACTTTGTCTCGGGCAGCCAGGTCGCCCGCTGCTCCTCTGACCTGACCCCACTCACCCACAGCGAGTACATGAGAGAGGTTGCCCCTCCTCACACCCGCGGCCACGCCCGCTGGCCAGAACCACGTGTACATTCATCAACTGTACAAATATATATACTTAGACTGTGTACAGTCCTATCAATCCCCCTGCAACATCATTCGTCAACAAGGAGGTAATATATCACTCACCCGGGCATGTCCTTCAAGAGGACGCGTTTACTTACTACACGCTGCCTTATAGACCGCTCGCTATCTCGCTACCTACACTCTACACCCCGGGCTGTTTCTACAACTACACGCCTTCATCCACTCATACAATGGTGGTGGTAAAGGTCCTGGTGAGCTGATTTGATTCCTTCTGTTGACTCCTGGGCCCCACGTGGCTTCCTGATGTGCATCGCAGAGTATCTACGCCCACGAGGTAACCTTCCTGATGTGCATCACAGAGTATCTACGCCCACAAGATAATCTTCCTGACGTGCATCGCAGAGTATCTACGCCCACGAGATAACCTTCCTGACGTGCACCGCAGAGTATCTACGCCCACGAGATAACTTTCCTGACGTGCATCGCAGAGTATCTACGCCCACGAGATAACCTTCCTGACGTGCATCGCAGAGTATCTACGCCCACGAGATAACCTTCCTGACGTGCATCGCAGAGTATCTACGCCCACGAGATAACCTTCTGACGTGCATCGCTGGTATCCTGTCCTGGGCCCCACGTGGCTTCCTGTTGTGCTTCGCTGTCGCGCCCACGTGCATCGCCGCCTATCTTTGGCTGCCTTTGTGTCCTTGCCTTGGTACACATCTCCTGCCGATTCACCGCCTGATGCCGCCCATGCTGTCTCATACGACGTCGCTTCCACGTGCCTTGCCGCCCATCCTTCTTCTGCGCCTTCCTGGTCGTAAGTCGGCCTATGTTATAACTTTTTTTTTTTTTAATAAATATACATTTGTGCCTATAGCGCCTGTAGGCAGTGACTATTAAGACCTGGATGGTAGGCCCTGGAGGTTCACTTGGGGGCTGTGATGGTTGGCCCTCGCCCGTGGTGGTGCAGGCAGAATGATAAAATAATATGTGTAATGATATCATAATCATCTTTTAAGTCATATTTTATCAACTTTTTCGTTGTTCATTATTGTTATAACCATCGTATCACTGAGTTCGATCCCCAATGAGAACCAAAATCTTTCTGCACTGTCGAGTGGCTTAAGAACACCCACATGCCCTGCACATTAACTCTATCTTCGATTGTGAGTGCATCAGAGGACACAGGGGGGTGGCATGAGCCACAGGCATCACTGTAAAAATCCTGCCTGCGCCACCATGGGCAAATTTTAACCATCACAGGTCTAAAGTGAACCTTCAAGGC
Source organism: Chionoecetes opilio (assembly GCA_016584305.1). NCBI lineage: Eukaryota > Metazoa > Arthropoda > Malacostraca > Decapoda > Majidae > Chionoecetes > Chionoecetes opilio. The sequence continues at coordinate 185,192 of JACEEZ010020613.1, read as the reverse complement.
CTACCATCCGGGCCTTAGTCACTGCCTACAGGCGCTATAGGCACAAAAGGGAAAAATATATATACACACAAACCTCGATTTCCCGGACCTCCATTTCCCGGATATCGGATTTGCTGGACAAAATCCGAGGTCCGGGAATATGTCAGATTTCAAGATTTTTTTTTTTTTTTTTTTTTTTTTTTTTTTTTTTTTTTTTTTTTTTTTTTTTTTTTTTTTATACGTTGAAATTCCTGGTGCTGGTCGTAAATTGACAAAGTTGTCCGGCGGTATGAGCGTCTTCTGTCACCCCTGGTCAGTGTCCGTGCCTTCCGCCAGGTGGCAGCATGCTCAGCGGTCGTATTGTTTACATTTGGGCACACGACACTCACGGTTCACCTGCACAGCCTCCGTCATTCCCCTGACTCCCACTGCCCCTGGTGCAGGAACATCTCTGAGACTATTGAACACTTTCTGCTGCCTCCCGCCAGGTGGCAGCATGCTCAGCGGTCGTATTGTTTACATTTGGACACACGACACTCACGGTTCACCTGCACTGCCTCCATTAGTCCCCTGACCCCCACTGCCCCTGGTGCAGGAACGTCTCTTGAGACTATTGAACACTTTCTGCTGCCTCCCGCCAGGTGGCACCATGCTCAGCGGACGTAAAAATCCTTGGCGGGGTAGTTGACATTGGCTGTTGCCGGACAGTAAATACTAGAGTAGGATAAGCGTCCGGGGGTGGGTAATGGCATCGGACTTTTTTTTTTTTTTAGGATAATTCCTGGACTGTTGCGATTCCCGGACTTTTGCGGTTCTCGGACCAGTGCTCCCCCCTATTAGTCCGGGAAATCGAGGTTTGTGTGTATTATATAATTTTTTATATATATATATATATTTTTGCACAATTATCAAGATTTACCGCTGGTCATAGAGTCGAACAGTCGTAAGTTGCGTAGGTTGTAAGTCGGCGAATAGTTCTATTTGCATGACTTAGAAATGTTCTGTATTCATCTAGAATTTTTTTTTTTTTTATATATTTTTCTTATAATCCCCGCATTATTCAGATCATTGCATTACTCGAACCACTCCTTGGCCCAATTAGTCCGAATACGAGAGGTATATATTACAGTACCCTCCCGAGTTTCACGTTTGCTTTCTTCACAAGGCATAGCGCTAAACTCGAGGATCGCGAAACTCGGGTATTGAAAACCCTGTCAAAATGCTTATTTAGTCCGATGCTAGGCGTAGTACCATATTTTACGGCTTATAAGACTCACGTTTTCCCCCAAAAAATACCCTGAAAAATACTAATGGTCTTCCAAGACGAATGTTGTAGTACTTCCTCAGTACTCAGTACCTCAGTACTTACCTGTTACAAGTATTTCAAATACCATAAGACATTCAAATCAACTACGTAATCTGTCCTCACGCTGGTATGTTTACATTCCTCCTTTTGGTGGCAGATTGCCGCGATTGCCGCCAACAGCGCCATCTATCGGTTGCTAGTGTTGATGTATCATTTACCACTATAGGCTGTCACACGTATCTTAAGCTCTTTTCAGTCCTGGAAATTATCACCCATGGCGAATTCATCAAAACGATTTACTAATACTATCACATACAAGCTAAAAGTTATACGATACGCCAAAGAAAATGGAAACAGACCAACAGAAAGACACTTATGGATCACCGCTGGGAGAAGCGGATGCCGAGTGGTCCGCGCCGAGCAACTGGCTGGCGGCTGGCCGACAGACGACAGTGGCCGTGCGGTGATGTAAACAAAGGACATTACCTCCCCTGTAAACGCGCTACACTCACGCTTACTAATCTCTTTTTTGAGGGCTGGGAAAGTGATTGATGGTGTTCATCTGTCAGACTATGTCCTCCAGATGTTGGACTCTGGATCTATTCCTCGTTCCTTACGAAAAATGTAAGGAAATAGGGAATATAGATCCATATAACATACCGCGGCACATATGGAAGGACATCACGACTCTGCTTGGTGGCGATCCTCCAGGTTTATCACGCCAGTGATATATACCACTACCTTGTGAGCTTGAAAAGTATATATTCAATCACTCTACCCATGTCTACAATTCTTAAAGACTAGTCAATTCGCACTGCAGTTTAATACACAGCTTAAGCACAGCAAACGTAGTAATAATAATGAGCTGTAGCTACTACTGTGTGTGTGAGAGGAACGGTGACTGGTGTGCGGGAGCGGAGGCCGTCGGAGAGAGCCTCGCCCAGTCGCTTACACAATCAGTGAGTAGTGAGGGTGGCGCGCTTGCTTATACCCCAATTAATGATATTTATTTAGTTAACGCTAATTTATGCATGGTGCATAGACCACTGTATACCTGGACTGCGCACGGAATATCGGCCTGTCGCACAAGGGGCTGAAGTCGGAGGGCCGCTCAGATTCATATATATATATACGGATCATATAGACTGGTTTATCAGTATATATGATATACTGTAATCTTCGTAAATGTTTGTTCTATAATATTATCAAATAAAAAACAGTGAAACACGCTAAAGAAATGCCATTACGAGACTCTGAAGAAATATGCATGAACTTTATATTCACTTCAACTCTTCGCCATTTAAAACTTTGCGAGTCAACTTTTATCATGAAGGGTATCAATAGAAGTGCTATTTTATTAGCTTTCCATTGCTATATTTCGTTATCTGATAAATTAATTAGAACCATGCATAAATTAGCGTTAACTAAATAAATAAAATCATCAATCGGGTAATTTTCCCGATTGATGATGTTATTTATTTAGTTAACGCTAATTTATACACGGTACTAATTCATTTATCAGAAAACGAAATATATAAGTAAATAAATAACATCATCAATCGGGAAAATGACCCGATTGATGATTTTATTTATTTAGTTAACGCTAATTTATGCATGGTTCTAATTAATTTATCAGGTAACGAAATATAACAATGGAAAGCTAATAAAATTGCGCTTCTATTGATACTCTTCATTATAAAAGTTGACTCGCTAAGTTTTAAATGGCGAAGAGTTATGTGAATATTAAGTTCATGCATATTTCTTCATAGTCTCGTAATGGCATTTCTTTAGCGTGTTTTACTGTTTTTTATTTGATAATATTATAGAACAAACATTTACGAAGATTACAGTATATCATATATACTGATAAACCAGTCTATATGATAGTCCATAGACCACTATATCTCTTTGTTGGGCGCCCCGCGGGCCTGTATGCAGCCCAGCAATTCAAAACATTGTTGCGTGAACAGTCCAGGTATACAGTGGTCTATGCATGGTGCTAAGTCATTTATCAGAAAACGATATATATCAATGGAAAGCTAATCCAAGTTCGCTTTTACTAATGCTGCCCATTAACTTTTATAAAAACCCTGCTTGCGCCACCACGGGCGAGGGCCAACCATTACAACCAACCATTACAACATTACAACATTACAACCAACCATTTGCGTGACTTTTTTGTTGCATATTAGACTGCTTATTGCCGCTCGAATTGTCAACTCAACATAATTGTATTTTTTTCTCATTTTACTTTGGAATACTTGGGTTTTAAGGAGTTTTGATGTACAGCTAAGTATTAATTATCCGACCTTGGGGGGACCGAAGGTAGGTCGGATAACTGGAATAGTCGGATGTTCGGATATCACAGTAACCATAAACGTAAGGACAAAATGGTATAGAACATAAAAGATGCAGCTCTTGAAGGCCGAGCCAGTGGTAGACGCGAAAGTAAAATTCATGCACAAATAAAGCCATAAATCAATGTTTTCTATAAACTAAAAAAAAAAACGAAGGAAAATAAATGGCCAAAACAAGACACAATGTGGTGGTGAAAAAAGTCGGTTGTTTGGACAAGTCGGATGTTTGGAGGTCGGATGTTGGGAATTTGGCTGTATCACATATTAAGGTATAATATTATAAGGAAGGAGCCTGTGTTGCTAGTGATTTAGTGGTAGAAGGTGTGTATTGTTTAAAATAGTGACTATTAGTGTTATGGCGTGGCCGCTGCTACGTCTCCCTGTCACCTCAACACCCTAAATCACCCTTATCTAAGGTGACACGCAGTGCTACACTGACCTAAATAGTGACACGTGTATAGAACTGCACTTCACAACCATATAATATATATAATAATGAGCATTAGTCATGATAATAAGCAATAACTTTGGAAGCCACGGCTGAATCTGGCTCGTAATAATTTGTTTACCTTTCACTAGAGCTGGAGCTTGACTAGCTACACGGTCTGGTTGTGTTTGTAATTATTTCTCATTTATTTCACTTGTAGGAGCGGACCAAATTCAGCATGTAATGCCAGTCACTGTTGACCTCCCAACATAGCTACACAGTCTGGTTGTGTTTGTGATTATTTCTCATTTATTTCACAATTTTTCCGTTTTTTTCATATATTTTTCCACCCTTGGGAAAATAACCTCGCCATAACGGACAATCGGCTTTAACGGACCACATCCCCCCCTTTAGTCCGTTATATCAAGGTTTGACTGTATATGATTTTACCTAAGGTTGTACGATAATCAATCTGAAAATATGATAATTCTGATGGCTCGGTACGACAATGTGGCCTACAAAAATTCACATCACTGGACGATGTACAATGATTCAGATGCGCAGAGACGAGTTTGTGGGCAGTGGAAGAGGTCTGCGCACCCCTCCCTTGTCCCTTACCTACCGTACCCTCTCGAGTCTATTGTATCACGCGGCAGCACCGAGGATCTTTCCTCTTCCCGAGCCCCCTTCACACATTCCATAATGGAACCACGAACGCGCCAACAATGCAGTGCGCAGCGCCGTCATGGTCCTGGTTATGGGTCCATTGTGACCGATCGTGACGCTCGTGATGCTCTCGGCCGAGGCCACGAAAAGTTAGTGCGTGCATTAAAAAATTGGGAAGCTCCCTGATTTTCGTACCCAACGCAGCGGTATCGTAAGTCTATCGTGATGCTATCGTTATCTATGTAGCAGCTTCGTGACACTATCATGATCGTCGTATGTTTATCGTGACGATAAGAAACCGTTCGTTACGCGCGCCTTCCCCCCCTTTCTCATTCACCTCCACCCACTCCCGACTCCACTCCCCCTACTCCCACCACCACGTGATAACACTCCCCCTTCGACTACCTTCCCCCTACTCCCACCACCACATGGTGACACTCCCCCCTCGACTACCTTCCCCCCTACTCCCATAACCACGTGATGACACTCCTCCCGTGACTCCCTACCCACTACCATCAGCACGTGGTAACACCCCCCCCACCCCACCAACACCACGCCTTCTCCCCCCCCCCCATTTCCCCACCAACACCAACACCCCCTTCTTTATTACAACCCCCCTCCCCCGTTTCCCCCCATTCCCCATCACCAACACAACCCTGTTTCTCCCCCCATTCCCCATCACCAACACAACCCTGTTTCTCCCACCTTCATCTCTATAGTCCCCCTTCCTTCTCCATCACCATGGCAACCCCCACCCACGTGTGGGGCTAGCTCTTGACGCTATCGTGGTACGTTCATGGCACCGTCAAGGCACTGTCGTGGTTATCGTAGCTCTATCGTGACGACAAAATGATAGTTTATTTTCCATTCGTGACATAGTCTTACAGCTATCATGACTCCATCGTGACCATCTTACGACCGTCATGACACATACGTACAGGCAGCGTGACATTGTTGTGAGGCTACCATGGTCTGCTTTTTTCGTGGTTAAATTTCACGATAGCATCAATAATAAAATTGGTGGCGCTATTGTGGTTCGATTATGGAATGTGTGAAGGGAGCTCAAGTGATCAAGGGGAGGAGGAAGAACTCTAGCCCAGTCATCCCTGCAAACGCAGTCACCCCTGTTTTCTCTCGAGCCTTGGATAGAGAAAACAGGGACTCTCAGCTGGCTATGTGCCAACTTCCTGTCTCCCCACACAACATTACCACTTGTGAGTGTTATGCATGTTTTATGTTTAATTAATGTACAGGTATGTTATTTTCTGTGCTATTTTCTCTTTCAGAATGCTTTTTCTACAGAATAGGTAGTACAGTGTGGGTAATATAGACGCTGTGTTTGTTGTGTTTGCTATAGTTTATTTTAGCTTGAAAAACATGTCTAGTTTTTTTGTTTTTTTAATTGATGGGGTCCTGGAACCAAACCTATATTTTACCATTAGTTATGTGTTTCGTTATACGAGATTTCACTTTACGAGTATGCCAGGTGGAACCTAACTGCTCGTATCTTCGGGACCTCCCTGTACATTGTTGTGTACACTTTAGCTAGACACGGGTTACACCAAACACAGAGTTCATACACAGGTTTATTTCGGCGGGAATATGTAGGTACAGCGGAGGAATGCCACGAGGAACAGAGAGAGGAGGAGTGGTGTCCTCTCACCGTGGTGGTAGGTAGGTAACTGCCAGAAGCTGGTCTAGGAAGCCAGGGCGGGAACCCAGCAACGGAGGTGCGGGAGGAATCTGGGTCATGAGCGAGTCAGGTCCACGCCAGGTGTTGGCTTGACCTTTAGGGGTAATTAGCCAGGTGTGCGGCCCCAAGCTTGGGGCCACCACAATACTCCCCTTTTCACCTGCGAATCAGGTCTACACCAGGTGTTGGCTTGACCTTTAGGGGTAATTAGCCAGGTGTGCGGCCCCAAGCTTGGGGCCACCACAACATCATACAGCCCAGATGCATACGTGGTAGGGCGCGCATTTTGAACTTGGTAATTTTACTCACCCCAGTTTGAATGTCGTAGCATTGGATTTTCGATCTCGTATTTGAAAATAGACCCTAATTTACTCAGCTCGTATCATTGATTTCTCGTATACCGAATGCTCGTATAACGGGACCTCCCTGTACTCCGTCGAGTTCACCCCCTGACAGAGCATGTAACACCCTGTGCTAACGTCTCTTCCGGTCACATTCCTGCACACTGACTGCTGTGCACCCGTGTCTCGAAAGTCCGTGACTGGATAACTGGAATCCTCAATCATTACTGTGCCTTGACACGTGAAGGGCTTACACCAGTCCAGGGGCGACTTCCGAGAGAGCTTATCTGGGGGCGACGTTAACCGGGAAGACACGTCACTGGCCTCCACCGTTGGAGTGCCTTCCTGGCTACTCCCCAGTGTACCTGAGGCCACGGCGCCACCCTTGTCTCCCTCCAACCTTCTCCCGCCCCCTTGGCTGGACCCAACAATCATGGCCACTGGCTTGGCAGACTGAGTTGCCTTCCACTTACCACAGTTCATCTTGATGTCACCTGTCTGCTTACAATAGAAGCAGGTTACCTTAGGACTAGATGAAGGACTCTTAGGCCTAGTAAGCTTCTCTCTGTCCTTACCTTCCTTGTGCTGACAGGAGGTCTTATTTACAGAGGCTGCCCTTCCAGCAGTCCTCTCCGGAGAGTACGGAGTAGTACTACCCACCTTGGGCACCGACCCTTGTAGAGCTAAGACTGTCATCGGCCCACGTTGCCGCCTCCTTCAAACACTTAAAGCGTTTCTCCCTAATCTTGGCACCTATGTCCTTGTCAGCTATGTTGGTAAAGTGCTCCATGAGGATTAACTCCTTGAGGTATTTGAAGGAGTCCACATCCTCACTCATTAGCCATTTGCCAAGAGTCTCCTCCAGACACCTAGCACAGGCCACATAGGTGTCTGCCGGCCTTTTCCGAGCAACTCTGAACTACAGCCTGTATTCTTCTGGCCGAAGCTCGTACACCTTGAGGATCAATCATCATCAATCATTAGGGGCATACGCCGGGGGGCGCGTCGCCTCGCCCACCCTACGACGCCACTCCCGGGGGTCTCCACGGGCGAGTTCCCATGCAGGCTCCTTTCCCATACCAAGCAGCTCTCGACAAGGATGGACCTTGAGGATGGATGTCTTAAATTCATCATAATCCTCCTGGTCAGCCACGTCCATGCGATCATACGCCTCCAGGGCTTTTCCCTGCAACACATTAGTTCCCAGTCCAACCCACTGTTCACGAGGCCACTCAAATTCCCGAGCCTTCTTTTCAAACCTCCTAAACCACTCTTCACCTTTAACTCGTCAAAATCCGGAACTAGCTTGAGACTTCTAGCGAGCCTCATCTCGGCAGTGTATTCTCGCGTTGGCACCTGAGGCGACACACAAGTGGCGGCAGTGAACTCCAAGCGAGACTTTTCCAGCTTATACTGCCTCTGTCTCTCCGCTTCCTCAGACTGCCACTGCCTTTCCGCTTTTCTCTCCTCTGCCTCCAACTTCCTCAACTCCAGCTGCAACAGAGCCTCCGTCGACAACCCTCCTTGGTATACAGGCGTGGAGTGCATTATACCGGGGTTGTCACCACGGCCACTCACCAGACGAGGGAGCGGACTGTATGGTGGGACGGGCGGTAACGACACGTGCTCGGGAGACGTTGATCGGGAACTCTCGTGAACCAAGGGCAGGAGACGGCATAGTGGACTAGGCTGCACTCAACTGACGTACAAATGACAAAACAAAACAACACAAAACTTATTACACTTCAAGACAGTGTTAACGTAGCAGCACACTTCAAGTATCCTGGCGAGGTCGCCACTGTTACGGCTGTGGCCTCAGCGCATCAGACTGTTCACTAAACCGTGAACCGATAGAAGCCCTCCAGCTTCTACCCAGAGAGAGAGAGTGGCCATAACCCTCCCTTCTTCTCTCCTGCTCAAACACTTAAGAATACTACCGATTACAGCCTAGGCTACTGACAGGCCCGGCTGCATCACTAGACATACAAGCGTGAGAACACCCTCTGCTCTCACCTCCACTCTAAGTGATACTTGGAGAAATATGCTATGGAAAACCTTCCCAAAACCCTACCGCGGTTTAACAGTGGTGATGGAAACTTCCTCCCTGTTACGTTAAGTACTGGAGTGCACCTCCCGCCTTTCCATCTCACTGCCCCGAAGAACGGGAAACTGGCAGTCGTGTTATGAGCTGGCCTCGCAGAACAAAAGTTAATTAGTGTACAGGCAAAGTGGGTGTGTGTGTCAGTGTCTCCTGTGCTAGCCAGAACTCAAAAACACGGTTACCATTCGTTACCCGCCTTCCGTCCATCTCTACGTGGTAAGCCTGAAGGGCCTCACTGCAATGGTGGAACCAACGTGTATTCAATACTACGCAAGAAATACTACAACGTCAGATAAAAGTCCGCGGCGGGGTAGTTGATATTGTTGGTTGCCGAACAGTAAATACTAGAGTAGGATAAACGTCCGGGGGTGGGTAATGGCATCGGATTTTTTTTTTTTTTTTTTTTTTTTTTTTTTTTTACTTGCGATTCCCGGACTTTTGCGGTTCCCGGACCAGTGCTCCCCCCTATTAGTCCGGAAATCAAGGTTTGTGTGTGTATATATATATATAATATATATATATATATTATATATATATATATATATATATATAAATATATAATATATATATATATAATATATATTAGGGTGCCAATAAAAATCAAAAGTTTGAATTTTTCTTCCTACTTTGGTGTAAAGGTGCATCTATGCAAGAAACCATCGTATGCAAAGTTTGACCTCAATCGGTTGATATTTAGGGGTGGCGGTTTACAACTTTGTTATTTACCCTTATGCACTGGCCTATTAAGGAGGGGATGTCATCTCTTGAAAGCGGACAAGCCGGACATCCCTTCCCCAGCAGGGCTGCTGGTCCCCCTCTTGGTGAGTATTAGCCCCTCGGTGGGGGGGGTATCATGGGGAGCCACCCCACTCATTGTGGCCGGCTTGGCCGGGGAAGGGAAGCCTTCGAGGTTCCGGGCTGTTGATGGCGATGGGCCTCCACAACTTGGAGGAGGAACTGGCGCTGTTCCTCGTCTTTGGTCAGCCGGAGGTTGAAGGACTGGATGAGCGCCACTCCTCGCTCGGCTGTGTCGTTGACGACGCGAAGTCCCTTGATTCGGCGGCAGGCCTCGACGTACGATTCCTCTTCCTGCCACTTCCGAGGGTTGGCGGACAGGAAGTCGGTCTTGATATCAAGAGCTTCGAAGAGGCGGAGGGAATTTTTCGTGGCAAAGGAGGGCAGTGTTGCCGCAGGAACTTGTGATGATGGGAGGTTTATTCGCTTGGCGGGTTCCTCGGCTCCTTCATCGTAGAGAATGGCCTGTACAATTGCTTGTTTGTCGGAGACAGGGAGACGTGAGTCGAACAGTGACAGGCCAATGAGATCTTCGCTCAAGTACCAGAAATGGCGGCTCAGAGTGGTGAAGCAGGCCTTCCGAATACTTTCGTCGTGGTACTGAAGGATGTCCTTAGCAAATCCAAGATCGTTGGCGGGAGCGTAGGATGGAACCGTCGATTCGAACCATCGCAGGACGTAGATCTCGGTTGCAAACGATGAGAACCGCTGGAGGACTGACATTTCTCGAGTTGTGACGACTCCAGTCAGCTGCTCCCGAAACAAGATCATCTTCAGAGCGTAAATGATACGCGCCATCCAACGCGCTCGATGAAGCGCTCCGGGGCTACGGATTGAGGTCTTCGGAAGAGCGCTGCCGAGGAAAAGGATGCTCAGCTCAGCGAGTTCCTTATAGTCGTCACGGGGCTGCTTTGTCTGAAGCAGACGTTTCAAACCTTGAATGAGATCGACTCTGGTCTCTTGGAGACCAGAGTCTCCGGCAGATCTTCGTTGGTGGGAGGGTTTATTGCCGACTGGTTGATGTAAGACCAGCAGTCCCTTGAAGCGAGAGAAGATGGTGATCTCAGGACCAGAAGATGACCCCAAACACGTAGAAAAGGCCTTCTCAAGGACAAGTTCGTGGACGTGATGACGGCAAGCAAGTGAAACGAGGGGTCGGCCGGTCTTCTGTTGCAAGATGGTGCATGCACCATTGATGGCTCCAGTGTTGGCACTGGTTGTGTCGAAGCACATCGCCACGACTCGTTCCTGGACCCCCCAGTCTTCTAGAGCCTCGAACACAGCTGTAGCGGTGGCATCACCAGTTCCAGAGTGCAGTTTCGGGACTCCTAGGAGCTTCTCCACTCCTTCTCCTGTGACGAGGATGGCGAGTCTTTCGGCGCGAGTGCCATCGTCCTGAGGAAGGATCTTCCCGTCCCAATGAACGGTAAGAGGGGTAAGAGGACTGAAAGTCTCTCTGATGTCCTTCGCCAAAGTGGACCTGTACTTCGCTCTTGCCTGTCGAATGGACTCGGGATTCAGCACAAGCTCTTGTGGATCGTGGCTCAAGCTACTTGCCGTAGCCGCCACAATTCGAAGGGCTTGGCGGCTACTAACCCCAGTTCTGTCAAGGGCTCCGACGAGATCAGGGGATAGGACGGACTTCGTGCCCCGTGTCTTCAATCGCTTTGGTGGAGAAGCGACCCCAGCGTCGGAAGAAGAAGTCGATGCGTTGGCAGCGTTGGCTGGACTTGATGACTCAGACGATGACGACTCCAGCTCCACCATCTCTTCTCCTTTTGGCGTCTGTTGACGGCTACGTGAGAGAGAGCTTTCACGTCAGCAAAACCGATTCTTTCAGCTTCTTGTCCAGACCAGCCATCGAACCCCGCCTCCCCTTCTCCCGCTGGGCAAGAAGGAATTCCTTGTCTTCAGGAATGGTCATCAGAGTGAGGGCGTCGGAGTGGGCGATGTCCAAAAGGTCTGGGAGACTTTCTTGGAAGGTCTTCTGTTTTTCGGCAGGCGTGACTCCAGAGTTATTCTTGCTTTTGCTCAGGATCTTCCACTCGTCGAAAAGTCCAGTAATCTTCCTCCTCACGCTAGTTTCTGTGATGGTGGGGATCCTAGCTCGTGTCCAGAAGTCGAGGACCTCCTTTGCAGCCTCAGCTGCACTCTGCTGCACCGTCTTCTTCTCTTCCTTGTGTGCGTAGAAAAATCGTCGTAAAACGTCTCCACGGCTGGGAAGTTTTGCTCCTGTGATAGTAGGAACACTATGGCCAAGAAGCCAAACTTCAGTTTGCTTTCTCGTGGTCATGACCTGAGGGCGAAAAGAGGAAATGTTCAAGATCGATCCGCCACCTCTAAATATCAACCGATTAGCCTGGAACTTTGCACACGACAGTTTCTAAGTACAAGGCAGAATACCACAAAAGTACGTGAAAAAATATTGACTTTGAAAAATTACCCCTATGCGCTATTGGCACCCTAATATATATATATATATATATATATATATATATATATATATATATATATATATATATATATATATATATATATATATATATATATATATATATATATATATATATATATATATATATATATATATATACAGTCAAACCTCGATATAACGGAGTAAAGGGGGGGAGGAGTGGTCCGTTATAGCGAGGGTATTTTTCCAAGAGTGGAAAAATGTATGAAAAAACGGAAAAACTGTGAAATAAATGAGAAATAATCACAAACACAACCAGACCATGTAGCTAGTCAAGCTCCAGCTCTAGTGAAAGGTAAACAAATTACTACGAGCCAGATTCAGCCGTGGCTTCCAAAGGTATTGCTTATTATCATGACTAATGCTCATTATTATATACCGTATTTGCCGGCGCATAAGACGCAGTTTTTTTCCCAGAAAGGGAATGCAAAATTCACCCTGCGTCTAATGCAGCCATATTACTAATGAGAGGTCGGGCAGAGAAGGCAAAATGGTCGGTGGTGTATTACTAAGGTGGTCTCAAATGATCTATGTTGAGCAGTAGACCACTGAACACAAATTTGTAACTGTGTTACTAATAATATCAACAGTACTGCATAATACTATGAAAAAGTTGGAGTTTAAGAGAAAACAAGAGGTGGGGCAACAAGGTCGCAGTTTCTGCTGCCAAGATGGCTGCCATATGTAAACATCACAACCCCTCCCGCAGTCTCTCTGCCACTCTTCACTGTAAATGGATGGGAGGCAGGGTAGGCCTTTATACCACCTCGATCCCTCAATCCTCACCCCTGTATCTCTATGGATAAGGAAATTGTCAGAGCTGGGCGCATTACCGCCGGACAGGTAGTGCATTACCGTCAATGCGTTACCGAAAAATCAGGGGTGCATTACCGTCAATGCGTTACCGAACAATCAGGGGTGCATTACCGTCAATGCGTTACCGAACAATCAGGGGTGCATTACCGTCAATGCGTTACCGATTTTAATTTCCTTAGAGCGGTCCGCGTTACTGCGTTACTGCGTTACCGTTACCAAAATTGAAAGTACATTACCAGCGTTACCAAAATTTTTACCAAGTTTTTTCCTTCGATCTTTTTAATTTTCACATACATTGTACACCACATTATTCTAAACACTTTTGTATAGAAGAACGTTTCCCACAAAATTATTAGTTTTCGAGAAAAAAATATTAATAATGTGTGTTCCCGGAAATATAAGAGTCCCCCTTAAAATTCCTAACATCCCAACAAAGTGGTCTATGAATGAATACATGCGACGCCTGCAGAACAGAGCTCAACAATGCCGCGCAACAAATTCGGCGATTGTCGTCTTCGTTTCTTAACTTTTGAAAATTACGATAACTAAAGTGGTAACGCTAATTTTTTTTGGTGCATTACTGGTAGTGCATTACTTTGAAAATCTTTGCATTACCGCGGTACTGCGTTACCGATTTGGTAGTGCATTAGTAACGCAGTAACGCAGTAATGCAAGCGGTAACGCAAGTGCCCGGCTTTGGAAATTGTAAGCTGTAACTGGAAAGAGTGCTAGTAAAAAGGCCGCAACGGTACTTGTAAACGGGACAGAAGCCTTCCACACATCGCACCAAGACCAAGACCCATCACGGCGCCAAAACTTCATCCGCCTCAAGGCAGAATCACACCATACCATCATGCCTTCGCCTGTACCTTCCGGAGGAAGACTAATCAACCCTCGCGACTGTGATAGATTCACAGGTGTAAACCATGGTGAATATCTCGATCCCGACATCGGTGCCCTTCAACAATAACAAAAAGGTAGAGATGGTTACCTTACAGTGTAATATCTTGGTCATTTTTTGTTATTGGGCAACCACCAGTTTCGAGGTCGAAACTTAAGTTTTCCTGGATAGTTTTGGTGTGTCGGAATTAATATGGCTCGCGTTTTTGTCGGAAATCAATGTTTGTTTACATATGTGTGGGGGGGTGCCCGCCCTGCTCCTCCAGGCCCGACCCGCAAACATTGCTAAGCTTCATACTGCCAATGCCATTAATATTAGATTGCGCCATGGGAAATGGGGCTCAAAATACACAGAATGAAGAAAGATACATGATAATGGAGGTAAGAATCCTTAGACTTTTGAAAGCCCACTATCGAAATAATACCATTATCTTTACTGTAAATTTTCCACAAAGTCTAAATACAGGGAGGTCCCGAAGATACGAGCAGTTAGGTTCCACCTGGCATACTCGTAAAGCGAAATCTCATATAACGAAACACATAACTAATGGTAAAATATAGGTTTGGTTCCAGGATTCCCATCAATTAAGAAAAAAGATGTTTTTCAAGCTAAAATAAATTATAGCAAACACAACAAACACACAACAAACACGCAGCGTCTATATTACTCACACTGTACTACCTATTCTGTAGAAAAAGCATTCTGAAAGAGAAAATAGCACACAAAATAACATAACTGCACATTAATTAAACATAAAACATGCATAACAAGCAAAAAAGACGTAATGTAGGGGACGCCGCGTGATACAAGATAAGGTAGTGTAGCGGTCCCAAGGTTGGGGCAGCACACCTAACTAATTACCCCTAAAGGTGAGGCCGCGCCATATGCTTAATTACCCTGAAGGTCACGCCTTGCTACGGGTGACCTGACTGTGGTCCCAAGGTTGGGGCCGCACACCTGCTAATTACCCCTAAATGTCAGGCCGCGCCATATGCTTAATTACCCTTCAGGTCACGCCTTGCTAGGGGTGACCTGACTGCGGTCCCAAGGTTGGGGCCGCACACCTGCTAATTACCCCTAAATGTCAGGCCGCGCCATATGCTTAATTACCCTTCAGGTCACGGCTTGCTAGGGGTGACCTCACTGGGGTCAACCAAATCCCCCTTTTTCCAGCCCGGGAGTGGTAGGGCGCGCATTTTGAACTTGATAATTTTACCCACCCCAGTTTGAATGTCGTAGCATTGGATTTTCGATCTCGGATATTGAAAATAGACCCTAATTTACACATCTCGTATCATCGGATTCTCGTATACTGAATGCTCGTATAACGGGACCTCCCTGTACATAGCAGAAAAGCAACAAAGGCATACTTACACATTAAATCTAAGCTAAATGTCATAGGTAGATAATATTAGAATATCAATTCGTGGAGCATCCTGCAATAAATGATGACCGATTTTGGTTACACTACAGTGTCATTCTCTTTACATTTTAACTAGTATCATTTTTCATTCACATTCACTGCACTGTGAATATTGTATTTGGGAACATGCTCAAAATCATTTGTTTTCCCTTACAAAACCTTTTTTTTAAATAAGTTTTGATAAATTTACGAAAAGTAAATAGGTCCTCAAAACACTAATATATTTTTTTTCTCAAAATATTTATGTAAAATACGGGTGCGCCTTATGCGGAGGTGCGTCTTATGCGCCGGCAAATACGGTATATTATATGGTTCTGAAGTGCAGTTCTATACACGTGTCACTATTTAGGTCAGTGTAGCACTGCGTGTCACCTTAGATAAGGGTGATTTAGGGTGTTGAGGTGACAGGGAGACGTAGCAGCGGCCACGGCATAACACTAATAGTCACTATTTTAAACACTATGTTTGATATCATACAGGTAACTGACATATTTTGTATGTATTGTAAGAGTTCAGTCATAACAAATATGAATGTCTAAAGGCCGTGTCACACGGACACTTTTTTCCGGCAGCTTTTGGTATTTTGCTACCAAAAAATGCCCGTAGTGGTGGCAAAAAAATGCGCGTTCGTCACACGCGTTGTGGCTACGAGCATCTTCTACTGGCATCTTCCGTGACCCGCAACCAAAACAAACATTATGGATTGTGCAAGAAGACTTCAATCGTATTCAATTCAATCGTATTCTTCAATTCAAGAATTGTGAATCATGCAAAAAGATGCTCGTAGCCGAAACGCCATGCGACGAACGCGCATTTTTTTGCCACCACTACGGGCATCTTTTGGTAGAAAATACCAATAGATGCCGGAAAAAGTGTCCATGTGACACGGCCTTAAAGAAAATTCCATTCAATTTTCTATGTTTCCAGGTTGCGGGACGAGGACCCACTCTTACACGAATACTTACATGATAATATCTTACATGAATAATTATTATTGCTAAGTTTACAGTTTGTAATGTCATTAGAAATAATCTCGAAATAATCCCAAACCACACTGGTGTGACTGGACGCCATTACGCAGTAGGCTGCTGCCTAATTCAAAATGTCTCATCATTCAAAATGTCACCGAGCGGCAACCGCCTGCCATGGTGAAATTACTGGCCGCGCTAATTTTTCTAACTTCATCTCACGTCTAAAGGAAGCTTCAAAAAGCATATGGTTATAGTATATTTTGTGTTTAGAATTACATGTTCTTTCACCTGTATCAATATTTGCAGAAACTCGTGTTACACCCTGTATAAGGAAGGAGCCTGTGTTGCTAGTGATTTAGTGGTAGAAGGTGTGTATTGTTTACAATACGTAGTGATTATTAGTGTTATGGGGTGGTCGCTGCAAGACCGTCTCCCTGTCACCTCAACACCTTAAATCACCCTTATTTAAGGTGACATGCGGTGCTTCACTGACCAAAATAGGGATACGTGTATAGAACAGCTCATCACAACCATATAATATATATAATAATGAGCAATAGTCGTGATAATAAGCAATACCTTTGGCAGCCACGGCCTGTGTCTGGCTTGTTGTTGTTCTTCTTGTGACCTCTTCTGCTTGGGATCGCTTTGTAGGTCTGTCAAGCTCGAGCTTGACACATATCTTCTTTACCCCTCTGTAGCCCTTTCTTTAGTTTTCTTTCTTCTCCTTTTTTCATTTAGTTGTGATCATTTGTTTACATTTCACTAGCCAGACGGAGAGAAAACACCAACATTTTAGGGATAACTCATCACTTTACGGGAGACTTTTTCTTAACTTTTATCTCATTTTGGAGTGATTATAATGTCTCATGATGCTGCTGCTGCTGCCGCGGCTGGGCTGCCAGGCGTGGATGAACGCCTTGCTCCTCCACGCCGGATTGTCTCTTACAGATACAACCCGATGGGAAGGATCGGTTTCAGGGTAGTGTCCCACATGCCCATATAGCCGAAGTTGGCACTGATGGACTATGCAGGTAATAGGCCTCGATTCAGTCTCACGGTGCAGTTGCTAATTTGACACGTAATTGTCCCAGCTATAGCCCATGATTCTGCGAAGACACTTATTATCGAAGGTATCGATTCGCCTCTTCAAGTCGCTATTTAGTGTCCATGTCTCACAACCATAGAGTAAGACAGGGATCACAAGTGACTTGAAGATCCAGATCTTTGTCCTGCGAAGGTACCGACAACGCCAAATACTCGTGTTGAGCTAGTCCATAATACCGTGGGCTATGCCAATCCACCGTAAGACTTTTTGACGTGACCCGCCATCATTATGGACTGCGGTACCAAGGTATGTAAAACTTTCCAAGATCTCAATATCCTCGCCGCACACATGAACAGACTGTACTTTTTCATCTAGTAAGCCTCCAAACACCTGGACCTTGGTCTTGAGCCAGGAGACCTCAAGTCCCAAAGGCTTTGCCTCCTCGTCCAGCACCTCCAGAGCCATCACCAGGACTTCCAGCGACTCAGCAAAGATTACTGCATCATCGGCAAAAACAAGATCGGTGATCTTGGTGTTGCCAAAGGATGCTCCACATTCACTTTGATCTACAACTTTGCCCAATACCCAGTCCATATAACTTTTGAAAAGTGATGGGGCAAGGATGCACCCTTGCCTCACTCTTGTTTTCACAGGAAAAAAGTTGGATACATCTTCCCCACACTTCACAGCACTCTCAGTCCCAGAGTACAGACCAGTCATAAAGACTGGGACTGAAAAATAATATTGTATTGAATTATGTAAAAGCTACACAGGAACAAAAATAATGTAAGATTAACAAGTAGTTACAGAAAAATGCACACAATACAGTTCGCTTGCGGTAGAACTAATATTATTAATGAAAAAAAATGATGACAAAATGTGAGAAAAAAATTGTGAATAACAGCAAAAATAGTCTCAATGCAAAGTGACATTTGAAAAATATTAAATAAGATAAAATGTTGCATATTTTGGGGAAATTATTGAATTCCCAGGACCTTTGATTTAAGTTATGTATCAAATGTTGTTCATAAATCCAATCAATTGTAAATCTCTAGTGTCAGGAAAATTAAAATTTTGTAAGAATTTTTATTTTTATTTTCCTAGTGATCATTTTGTACATTTAGAATATGTTTTACAATTTTTTATGTGAACGAACTGCTCTGGGTTATGAGCCACCCTACATGTTTGGGAAATGGCCTCATGTATAAAAAGAAAGATATATATCTAATGTTTTTTGCATTGTATTGAATTCTTGCAGTATGGTTTTTTTCTTCTCAAATGCCAACCTATATGTTTTAGAAACAGCTAGTTGTATGATTAATTTAAGGCATCTCTTTTACAGCTTGTGTATAAACTCATTGATCTTGGATATGCGAAAGAACTTGACCACAGTAGTGTCTGTACCTCCTTTGTGGGCACCCTCCAGTATCTGGCTCCAGAACTTTTCCTAAGCAAGAGATACACCTGCACTGTGGACTATTGGAGCCTCGGTCTTGTCACACATGAAATTGTCACAGGTATCAGGCCTTTCCTACCAAATATGACTCCTGTAGAGTGGTGAGTGTAGTTCTTGTGTTGATTACTTTTGTAAATGTATAATATCCTAATACACTTCAAACATAAAGTATGTTTTTACAACTGTTCATTAACTTTAGGTATTTTCATCCACACTGTCTGCATAATTTGATGATTGACAGGGGTCTGTGAATGAAAACTGATAGTAAATCATGTAGTGGAGTTGGGTTAAGTTCAGTGGCCATCTATCTACCTTGAAATTATTGCTAGATTTTCTTCTATCCAGCATGCCATCCTGACAACACAAAATGATTTCTGCAAATTCCACAAGCTGAAGGAATTTTTGGGTTTCTAATGTTTTCAGAATGACAATGAATTGGGGTGGGTGAGTCACCAGTGACTGACTGGTGACTAGTTGGGGTAGGGGTTTGCATTCATACTTCCTCTAACTTTTTCTCTTTAAACTTCTGCAACATTTGCAGTCTTAGATCTAACTTTCAATCTATGGAACAGTCTCCTCCTCTAAGCCTCATCCTTCTTTTCCTCACTGAAACCCAGGTGTCTGCAAGCACTGACAGCAGTCCCTTTTCTGTTTCCTTTTACTCGCTCTATTCTCATTTAAAATCCAAAGCTGGCTTTTGCGTAAATGTATGCAACAATATCACTTGCTTTAGTGCCCACGGTCTTGAATCTTCAAAATTTTCTTCCATCTGGCTTCAACTTCAATGTCACTCTCTTACTAAATATATGTGCTGTATATCTTTCACCTAATTCCTTGGGCTATGTAAAATTCTTCAACTATTTAATATCTAAAGTGTAGCACATCTCGTATCATTTTCATTTTGCTGAAATCTCCATTCCTGGCGATTTCAATGTTCACCATCAGCTTTGGCTTTCATCTTCTTTTACTGATCAACCTGGTGAACAAGCCTACAACTTTTCTATCCTCCAAGACCTAGAGCAGCTGGGCAGCACCCTACCCATTCCTTACCGCCTTGGAGACACGCCCAACATTCTTGATCTTTTCCTAACTACTAACCCTTCTGCTTACTCTGTGAAACTCTTCTCTCCGTTGGGTTCCTCTAATCACAATCATATTTCTGTAACCTGTCCTATCGCTCCGGTGCCGCCTAGGGACCCACCTAAGCGGAGGTGCTTCTGGCATTTCAACTCAGCTAAGTGGGAGGACCTAAGGCTTTACTACTCTGATTTTCCATGGAATGATTACTCCTTCCATGTCAGAGACCCATCTCTTTTTGCAGAGCGCATAGCTGAGATCATTGTCTCTGGCATGGAGGCGTACATTCCACACACTTTATCTAATCCTAAAGCCCGTCAACCTCGGTTTGACTCTGCTTGTTCTCATGCTGTCCAAGATAGAGAGGCGGCTCACAGACGGTACTGTAACCATCCATCTCCTGAAACTCATGCGCTTAATATTTCTGCCCGTAATCATGCCAAATCCTTACTTCAACTTACCCAAAACTCATTCATTCATAGAAAATGTCAATCTTTCTGAATCATATTCCTCTCGTGACTTATTGCATGTAGCTAATAACATTTCTAACTATTTTTCTTCTTCATTTTTCCCTCCTATGCTTCTCCCGGATGGCTCCATAGCTGTCTCATCTATTTCTAAAGCTGAATTCCTTGCTCAAACCTTTGCTATCCTCTGACTATGTTATGCCTATTATTAAGATCCTTCGTAATGATGTTTCATTTGCCCTTTCTGGCCTAGATCCTCGGAAGTCTTACGGTCCTGATGGAGTCCCTCCTATTGTTCTCAAAAACTGTGCTTCTGTGCTTGCACCTTGCCTGGTCAAAGTTTTCCATCTTTGACTATCTACTTCCACCTTTCCTTCTTGTTGGAAGTTTGCTCACACCCAACGTGTTCCTAAGAAGGGTGACCGTTTTAATCCTTCAAACTACCGTCCTATAGCTTTGACTTCCTGCCTTTCTAAAGTTTTTGAATCTATACTCTATAAGAAGATTCTTAAGCATCTGTCTGCTCACAATCTTCTATCTGATCGTCAGTACGGTTTCCGCAAAGGGCGATCTACTGGCGATCTTCTAGCTTTCCTAACTGAATCTTGGTCATCCTACTTTAGGGGTTTCGGTGAAACTTTTATGGTTGCCCTTGACATATCAAAAGGTTTTCAAGTCTGGCACAAATCTTTAATTTTTAAACTACCCTCATTCGGTTTCTATCCCTCTTGCTGCAGCTTCTTATTAAGTTTCCTTGCAAACTGTTCTATTGCAGCTACTGTAGACGGTCATTGTTCTTCTCCTACAGTGGTGCACTAAGTTTCGCGCCTAATTGGGACCATTGTAATCGGCGTGAAACTCGAATCCGCGAAACTTTGTGTATTGAACCTATGGGAAATAAGGTAATCGGGACCCAGATGGTAAAATTTTTGGCTGGGGGAACATTAAAAAAATTTTATCGATCTTTTCATCCTGCTTACTTTGAGCCCCCATTTCCCATGGCGCAATTGAATAATAATGGTAATGCACATGCTGCCAAAAATTTAACGTTAATAAATATTAAGAAGCATTAATCATGCTTACCGCATTAAACATGCATTGGATGTCAGCTTTACGAGCACCTTAGTCAATTTCAGCAAGCATTTGCTGTTCCATATCGTCGTCGTTTTTACGTTTATTAACCCCCTTCTGGTAGTCACGCTTCAAGCTCATTTTCCTCATTATGTTCTGTGCTTAACGCCCTTTATCACTGTTCCCGCTACTACCTGGCCTACTTGAACCACCAACAGCCCCATTAGCAGTAACAGATGACATAATCAAGCCAAATTCAGGTAGAAACCACAAGAGTTACATACAATTGAGGTACTCACACTCTTACAGAGTGAGTGTAAACGCGCTCTGTAGTCTGTATTGTAAAAACAAACGTTTGGTTTGATCTTGATCTTGAATTGGGAGTCACCTATCGAAGGTTGTTGGTGAAGCCTTTGATTCAGCGTCCTCCACCACATATACCTGTCGGAAGAAGCAAAAGGGGAAAGTAAAACTAGGGGTTCCATTTTCCCCTCCAACCTCTACAAGCACCACATGGTGCACTGCACAGCATGGTGACTGTGGAAGACCCATCGCTGGGTGACTCCTAACTCATAATCAAGTTCAACTTGATCTTGAGTTTGAGCTTGATCTTCAGTTGGGAGTCATCAAGCGATGGTCTTCAGCGGTCACCGTGCTGTGCAGTGCACCATGTGGTGCTTGTAGAGGTAGGAGGGGAAAATGGAGCTTGATCTTGAGTTAGGAATCAGACAGCGATGGACTTTGGCAGTCACCGTGCTGTGCAGTGCACTGTATTTACCTAGTTGTGTTTTACAGGGCCTGAGCTACACTCTTGTGGTCCCGTCTCCGTATCTACATTTATCCAGTCTTTCTTTTAATTGGTGCACATTATGTGCCGATATCACCTCCTCATTTAGTCCATTCCAAACTTTTACATTTCTATGAAGGAAGCTGTAATTCTTTATGTTGTTCAGGCATCTCCCTTTTCCTAGTTGTTTTGTATGTCCTCTTGTGTATCGTCCTTCTCTTTGTTTCCGAGTCAGTAGTCTCTCATTGTCTGTTTCTTCCATCTTTGTTATCAGCTTCAAAATTGTTACTAGTCTCCTCTTTCTCTTCTCTGCTCGAGTGTTGGTAACTTTATTTCCTTCAAACTTTCCTCATAAGAAAGTTCTTTTAGCTCTGGTACCATCTTTGTTGCCATTCTCTGTATCCTCTCCAACTTTTTCACATGTTTCTTTTTATATGGGGACCATACAATGGCAGCATATTCCATTTATGGTCGGATCATTGTAGTAATTATCTTTCTCATCATATTTGTGTCCATGTAATGAAATGCCACTCTAATATTCTTTAATATCCTGTATATATCTCCAAATATTTTATTTATATGTTTTTCTGGTTGTAAAACCCAATTTTTTCACCTATCAACTCGACATAACCTTCCAAACAAATTTCCTCTCTTCCTCAATGACACTCAACTGTCTCCCTCTTCTACAATGAACATTCTTGGACTATCGTTTACTTAAAACCTGAACTGGAAATCTCGCATCTCTTCTCATGCTAAAACAGCTTCTAAGAAGTTAAGTGTCCTATGGCGTCTGCGTCCATTTTTTTCTCCCTCTCAATTGCTTGCTCTGTACAGGGGCCTTATCCGCCCATGTATAGAGTATGTCTCACATGTTTGGGGGGGATCCACTCATTCTGCTCTCCTAATCAAGGTAGAATTGAAAGCTTTTTGTCTCATCAAATTTCCTCTCTTCCTCAATGACACTCAACTGTCTCCCTTTCCCCCGTCTCTGACTGACTGTCTTCAATCTTTAAATCATCGCCGCAATGTTGCTTTTCTTGCTATCTTCTACCGTTATTTTCATGCTCATTGCTCTTCTGAACTTGCTAACTTCATGCCTCCCCCGCTTCAACAGCCTCGCTGCACAAGACTTTCAACTCTTTCTTATCCCTCTTCTGTCCATCTTCCTAATGCATAAGTTAACCAGTATCTTCACTCTTTCATCCCCTTCACTGGTAAACTCTGGAACTCTCTTTCTGTTTCTAATTTTCCACTTTCCTATGAATAAAATTTCTTCAAGAGAGGAGTGACAAGACACCTCCCGAACTAAACTGGCCCACCCCCACTTTTTATATTCTTTTACTGTCTTCTTAATAGGGACTGGCAACTAAGCATGTTTTTTGTTGCTTTTTTTATATGCTTTTGGCAAGTACTTTTTGATGTAAAAAAATAAAATAATAATAAATAAACAGAGGATACAGAAATTGGCGACACACTACTACAAGTTCCTAGATGTTAGTAATGACTATGTAGAAAATAACGCAAGATTTATAGAAATAGAACAAATGACTTTCTTCAGTTATCTTTGTTATCTTTATTTTTCTAATGGGCACTACATTCTGGGTACCCCTGATTATGATTATGAAGATTTATATTATATATTTATATTTATATTCTGATTATGCAGATTTATATGTTGTAGTACTATTGTAATGTTTGTGTTATACCCCTTTCTGTATGTGCCTCACATCACTGAATTGAAAGTCGAAGCTTGGTTTTGTCGAATATATATATGAGATTCTAAATTACTTTGTAAAATATGGCAAATTGTGAGGAATTCACAAGAATATCATTTCACATAGAACACAATTCCAGGCTAATCTTTAAGAGTATGCATCTTTGGGTATTTTTTCTTTTTCTTTTTCCTTTTTTCATTGACAAGTCTTTCAGAGCATTGTTTTTATTTTATCTTTATTTTTTATAGATAAGTTCTGGTGATGTATGCATGAAATATTGATTTCATCGACTTTACATTTACAGGATGAAAAGAGTACGAACAAAGCAGCCAAATCACATTTGTGTACATGAAGGACGAAATGGTGAAGTGCAGTTTTCAGCTCACATGTTTCCTGAATCCTATATATCATCACCGTTGAGGTAATTTATTATTTACAATATTGTCATTGGCAACTGCTATTGTGATGTTTCGAAAAGTAGAATTGAGGCACTCCATACAGAAGTGAAGCAATTGGTAAAATACAACAAATCGAGAAACCTGAAGTTGATGCTAGAGACATAGTTAATTCTGAGCAGGGACATACCTCACTACTGAATCTGTGCTCAGACTCTTGGATGCTACTAGCGTGAGAACAAAGGGAATATGTGTCAGGTGTTGATGCCGATAGACTACCTAGCCAAGGCATGGACCATATAGCAGTCTCTCATTGGCTGCGTCACCTTCTCGTTGAGTTACCTCTCTTTACTGCTTGGAGTTTGTAGACCAGATGACATGGTCCAAATTTTTTGTTTTTCTTAAGTTATATAGTTTTTTCAGTCCTTTGTTGTACCATTTTGAAGCAAATATTTACATATACAGACTCCATGGACAGGTCGAGTGATAACTCAAGTTCGACTTGTCACTTATCTCACTTTAGTACAGAGCGCCTCAATTCTTGGTCGTCAGTTCCTATGTCTTTGTGATAACAGTCAGCCTCGCAGATCCTTTCGTATCAGGCTCTATAGTTTTTCTAAGCCTGGTAAAGCTACCTTTTGATGAAAACATAGTTTTAGTTGTTGCACTGTTGTTGCCTTACTGCAGTTGATCTCACTGTTTATTACACCCAACCCTTAGTTATCACTCCTGATTGGTGCCACTAGAGCACCCATTAACCAAAAAATATGATAGTTGTGCTGAAGAACTTAAAGGATCAATTACGATCAGTGTCTGGGTGTCACAAGAGTGCAACTCTTTTTGTATACGTATGTGCCACCTTTTGCTTATTAGTTTCCACTTATAACAAAATAGTAAGCATTGAAACAAAAACAAAACATAATAGTAAATCACAGTTACCTTTTTTAGTCTTTTTATTTACATCATATGGAACTGGCCTTGGAGTTAAAAGCCTGCTTATTGCCAGTTCCCTTGACTATATATATATATATATATATGACTTACTATAGCAGATAGTAAGAGACTCCAAAAATGGAGTGAGTTAATGTAGTTAGGGAGGTGTTTTGAAACTTCTTCTGAAAGAATTCAAGTTGTAGGAAGGCATAAAAATATAATCAGGAATAGAGTTACAGAGTTTACAAGTGAAGACAAGTTCAAGACCACTATCCTCTTTTCTTAAATCACACTCAACTGTCTCCCTCCTACTCACTAAACATTCTTGGGTTCTCCTTTACTGAAGATTTTAACTGAAAGTTTCATACTTAATCTTATCTTAAATCAGCTTCTCTGAAGTTAGGTGTCCGGTGACATCTACGTCAATATTTTCTCCTTTCCACTTGCTTACTCTCTACAGGGGCCTTATCTGTCCATCTATGAAGTATGCCTCTCACGTTTGAGATTGGAACCACTCATAAAACTTCCTTAAAATGGCGGGAGTCAAAAGCTTTTCGGCCCATCATATCTCTTCTCTTCTCTTCTAGGTGACTGTCTTCAATATCTCAAATATTGCTGCAATGCTGCTTCTATAACATGACATAAGAAAATAAGGAAGCTACAAGAGCCGTGAGACCTACACATGGTAGTTCCTTTTCTCTTATTTCTCTTCTCTACTATCTTCGAACATTATTTTCATGCTTACTGTTCTTTTGAACTTGCTAACTGCATACCTCCTCCCCTCCCACAGCCTCTCTGCACAAGATTTTCTACTTTCTCTCATCCCTATTCTGTCTATCTATTTAATGGAAGAGTTAACCAGTATCTTCACTCTTGCATAGCTTGTATGCAAGAGTAAGAGTGACTATACTGGTCAACTCTTTCATTAAATAGAAAGACATAATAGTGGTGAAACTAGAGAATCTTGTGCAGAGAGGCTGTGGGAGGAGAGGAGGTATGCAGTTAGCAAGCTCAGAGGAGCAGTAAGCATGAAAATAATGTTTGAAGATAGTAAGAGAAGCAACATTGCAGCAATAGTTGGGTGATTGAAGACAGTCACCTAGAAGAGAAGAGTTGATTAAGTGAAAAGCTTTTGACTCCAGCCATTTTAAGAAAGTTTTGTGAGTGGCTCCAATCTTAAACATGAGAGACATACTTCATACATATGTAATGAGCTGGAGTTACTTTTATAATATAACTGCCCACCTCTCAACTCTGGGCTTGCCTTACCAAAAACTTGCTCACTTCATACACAATGTATAGTACCCTCCCGAGTTTCGCGCTTGCTTTCTTCCCAAGGCATAGCGTGAAACTCACGGATCGTGAAACTCGGGTATTGAAAACACTATAAAAATGGCTTATTTAGTCCGGTGCGAGGTGTACCTACCATATTTTACAGCTTATAAGACTCACTTTTTCCCCAAAAAAATATCCTGAAAATGCCCCAAGCCCCTGTCCACCCAGCAGTGAATGGGTACCGGGTGTTAGCCAAGGTTTGTGACCCGCCTCCCGGGGTGGTGGCTTTGGCCAACACTACGTAGAGGAGAGGAGGAGGAGAGGAGCTTGAGTTGGGGGTCACCCAGCGGATGCTGTCGGTGAAGCCTTTAGTCCGGCGTTCTCCCACACGTATTCTGTCCTACGAACGATACTTGATCTTGATCTTGATATTAAAAGTGGCCTATTCTTCATAGGTAAGGCCTTTGAACCGGTGTTGCATAAAATAAGTAACACCTCGAAATAAGTAGCACCTTACCTCACCCCCCCTTCCGATCCTTACTTATTTACCACAAAATACTCCTTTGTAAGTGATTAACAAGGACGTGTGTGGTACTGTGGTTGCTGGAGGTACTGGAGGAGACAGGAGAGAAGAGAGGAAGGCATTGGAGGTACCGTAGAGAAGGGAGGAAAGCATTAGTGTAGTGATTAGTTAGTAAGAGCAAGGCATTGAGTGATCTAGCTCTGTACACGCCTTACATCTATGTTAGTGTGCTTTTATGTATGACAAGGCAGGTGAAGGGATTATCTTGTTAAAAACTTCCATCTGTCTCTCTCGATTCGTCTTCTTTTTGTGACCTTTGATGCTTAGTATCGCTTCATAGGTTCTCTTCAAACTTCGTCTCCTTTGTTAACAGATTTGTCAACTCTTCCCTTGTCTATTTCACCTGGGATACTAAAACATTTTCATTTGTTTTGGTCTGGGTGAGTGAGGGCGTCAGCTGATGGTTGTGTGACAGTGTTATACGGCAATAATCAATAATAGTCACAATGCCTTCCTCTCTTCTATCCTGTCTCCTCCAGTACCTCCAGAAACCACAGTACCACACACGTCATGGTTAATCACTTATAAAGGAGTATTTTGTGGTAAATAAGTAAGGAACGGCGGGGGTGTAAGGTTTAAAGGTGCTACTTACTTTTAGGTGTTACCTATCTTATTTAATTATCCTTGATGAGGGCTGTAATATTCACTTAAAATCTTTCTCTGCACCGTCGAGTGGCCTAAGAACACTCACACGCTGCCCATTAACTCTACCTTCGATTGCGAGGGCATCAGAGGACACAGGGGGTGGCATGAGCCTCTAATCACAGGCGTCACTATAGAAATTATGTCTGCGTCACCACGGGCGAGGGCTAACCATCAGAGTCCTCAAGTGAACCTCCAGGGCCTACTATCCCACCCCTAGAGATCACGGCCTAACGGCGCTGTAGGTACACACACACACACACACACACACACACACACACACACACACACACACACACACACATTTTTTTGGTAAAAAAGTAAACAAGGATGGAGGACGTTTTGGCGGGATCCTCCGCCAAAACGCCTTTTAATGGTTTTGATACCAAAGAAAAAGTTTATTAGGGCTTATAATGAACCAGAGGAGAATTATAATGCTGGAATATGTAGTACACGAGTTGTTGGAAAAACTAGAGGAGATGGAAAGGAAAGTGATTGTTTTGGAAAAAGATAATACTATACTAAAAAATAGAGTGGATGAACTGAATTTTAAACACGACGACGAAAAGGTAGTGAAAATGCATGCAGAAATTAATGCAGTACATAAGACATTGAAAATGACACAAGAGGAAATGAAAGATGAAAGAAAGACATGGAAGATAGAAAAAGAAAAAGACCAAGAGAGCTTACGTCAAATAATTAATAGAAGATCAAGAAAATTAAAAGAAAAATCTGACCAAAGAAGTAGTCAAAGTGATGAAGCAAAAAAAAAAAAAATTTTAAGAGATACGGTGGACAAAAATAAATGTGTCATAATTTTTGGTATTAAGGAAAAAGTGCTGCCCAAGAAAAACATAAGAGAAGAGGAAGAAAAGAAAGTGGCAAAAGAAATATTTAAAGTAGTAGAAGAAAATACGGAGATAGAAGAAGAAATAGAAGAGATACATAGGTTAGGCCATAGACCACTGTATACCTGGACTGCGCACGAGACAATGTTTTGAATTGCAGGGCTGCATAGGGGCCTGCGGGGCGCCCGACAAAGAGATATAGTGGTCTATGGACTATCATATAGACTGGTTTATCAGTATATATGATATACTGTAATCTTCGTAAATGTTCTATAATATTATCAAATAAAAAACAGTAAAACACGCTAAAGAAATGCCATTACGAGACTATGAAGAAATATGCATGAACTTAATATTCACTTAACTCTTCGCCATTTAAAACTTTGCGAGTCAACTTTTATCATGAAGGGTATCAATAGAAGCGCAATTTTATTAGCTTTCCATTGCTATATTTCGTTATCTGATAAATGAATTAGAACCATGCATAAATTAGCATTAACTAAATAAATAAAATCATCAATCGGGTAATTTTCCCGATTAATGATGTTATTTATTTACTTATATATTTCGTTTTCTGATTAATTAATTAGTACCATGTATAAATTAGCGTTGACTAAATAAATAACCTCATCAATCGGGAAAATTACCCGATTGATGATTTTAGTTATTTAGTTGACGCTAATTTATGCATGGTTCTAATTAATTTATCAGATAACGAAATATAGCAATGGAAAGCCAATAAAATTGCGTTTCTATTGATACCCTTCATGATAAAAGTTGACTCGCAAAGTTTTAAATGGCGAAGAGTTGAAGTGAATATAAAGTTCATGCATATTTCTTCAGAGTCTCGTAATGGCATTTCTTTACCGTGTATTACTGTTTTTTATTTGATAATATTATAGAACAAACATTTACGAAGATTACAGTATATCATATATACTGATAAACCAGTCTATAAGATCCGTATATATATGTATCATATATGTAATCCGAGCGGCCCTCCGATTACAGGCCCTTGTGCGACATGCCGATATTCCGTGCGCAGTCCAGGTATACAGTGGTCTATGGTTAGGCAAATATGAGGAGGGAGGGGCCTGCCCCTTAAAAGTTAAGTTTAGGTCACAAGTTACAGCACAAGATATATTGTCTAAGGCATGGAAACTGGCAAAGACAGAAGAATATAAGAAAATATGGATAAGAAAAGATATGAATGAGGAAGAAGGAGCCAGATTGAATGTACTGCTTAAAGAAGCCAAAGAAAAAAACGAATTGAGAACGGAAGAGGAAAAACTGAAATTTTATTGGACAGTTTTGGACCAAAAACTGAAGAAGTGGTATCTAAAAGAGAAAGAGTAAGAGAAGACAGTTCAAAGGAAAATGAAAAAGGATGGCGGGTATCGTACACAAATATAAATGGGCTAGTGTCAACATTAACAGAAGTAAACGATTACCTGAGAGCCAAGAAACCAGACATATTGGGTTTAGTAGAAACAAAGCTGACTGATTCTGAGGATGTGCCAGTTGGGGAGGGTCAATATAATGTATGGAGGCAAAACAGAAATCAGAAAAAGGGAGGTGGTGTAATTTTGTTAACAAGGAAGGATGTGGTAGTAGGGAATGTGGAAAAAGGAGAAGGTATGGCAGAGGTGTTGAAGGTAGAGTTGGTGATGAAAAAAGGAAGAATAAGAGACTTAGTACTCGTATACGTTCCACCTAAGACAGATTCCTGGGGGAGAGAAGAGTATGGAGACATGATAAGAGACAGGCAAATGTTTAAAGAATACGATGGAAAATTGTGAGAACATAATTTTGATGGGAGATTTTAACTGCAAAGAAGTCTGCTGGGAAGAATGGTATACTGAAGGAGGAGAAGAGAAGACTTATGGGGTGGTATATTGTTGGATTTGGTAATGAATAACCAGTGTTGGGCGCCGTTATTCAAAAAGTTAACTTCGTTAACCGTTAATCCATTAACCAAAAAATTTACTTCGATAACCGTAAATCAGTTAATTCTTAAAAAATGTAACGGAAGTTATCGATAAACCGTTAACGTTAATTTTTATTATAGAAAAAAGAAAAAGAAAATTTGTTTGCCCTAAAACTACCTAAAACACCTTTGAAAAGTGCGAAAACTATAAAATCAGCCTTAATGGTTTTTTTTAAGGGCTTTAGAACCCAAAAAATATAGTTTTTTTTTGCTTTAGAGTTAAAAAAAAAAGACAGATTTTATAGTTTTAACTTTTAAAAAAACCTAAAAAAGGCTGATTTCATAGTTTCCCTGTTTTAGGTTTTTAAAGGCTTTTAGAGCCAGAAAAGGGTGAAACAAAACTTAAATGAAGCACAATATTAG
This sequence comes from Chionoecetes opilio, assembly GCA_016584305.1. Lineage (NCBI taxonomy): Eukaryota > Metazoa > Arthropoda > Malacostraca > Decapoda > Majidae > Chionoecetes > Chionoecetes opilio. The sequence goes on along the minus strand of JACEEZ010020613.1, from coordinate 154,296 downwards.
TATAAAACAAAAAAAAATTGGGTTAGCGGACTTGAGTTAACGAAAGTTAAATGTAACGGAAGTTAATTAGTCCGATAATGATTTCCAAAGTTAACTTAAAAGTTAAATCGTTAATGAAAATGTTAACTTCGTTAATTAACGATTAACGGATTAAAGGTTTGATGCCCACCTTTGTGAATAACATTCTGACTCAGTGGATTAAAGAGAATACAAGATTCAGAGGTGGCGAAGAACCACCAAGATTAGATTTACTATTGACGAAAGAACTGGAAGTAATTAGTAAAGTAAATTATCAGTGCCCACTTGGAAAGAGTGACCATGTACTTATTGAATTTGAAGTAAATGATAGCAAAAAAGAGGGGAGAAGAGAAGAACACAAGACAGGAAGATACAATTATGGAAAAGCAGACTTTGACAGATTAAGAACATTTTTCGGAGAGACAAGCTGGAGTAGTTTCCATGCAGCAAGGAGTACCCAGAAAAAATGGGATGAGTTCATCCGAATTTACACAGAAGGAATAAATAGATATATTCCAAGGATGGTTATCAGAGAAAAGAAAAAGAATTAATGGTTTAACAGAAAATGTGAATTAGCAAGACTAGAAAGAGAAAAAACATGGAATAGTTGGAGGAAAAAAGGAGGTATCAACCTTTGGGAGAAGTACAAAACAACTAGAAATGAATATGTAAGAATCCGAAGAGAAGAAGAAAGTAACTATGAGAGAAATATAATAGAAAAATGTAAGAACGAACCGAAACTTTTCTCTAGATATATAAATGGAAAAATGAAAAACAAGGAAGGAGTAGATAAGCTGAAGGTAGAAGGCATTGTGTACGAAGATGCATTACAACAGGCTGAGGTGATGAATAAGTGCTTACAGGCTGTATTTACAAGAGAAAGTGAATTTAAAACGAAAAATATAATAGCAAAAGAAAATATAATGGAAGACATAAAAGTAGACGTAATAGAAGTAAAAAGGCTAATGGAAAGTCAAGATGTGAGAAAAGCCCCGGGTCCAGATGGAGTGACGAATTGGATAATGAAAGAGTGCAATAACCAACTAGCAGGAAAGTTACATAGTGTAATTGAGAGTTCACTTAATGAGAGCAGAGTCCCGCTTGATTGGAAAAAAACAAATATTGTGCCAAATCACAAAGGAGGAGACAAAGAAGAACCATTAAATTACAGCCCAGTATCATTAACAAGTGTAGTGGCAAAAATGTGTGAAAAAATTGTGAAGGACAGATGGTTGAAGTATTTGGAAGAGACAAACACACTCACAGGTGGCCAGTTTGATTTTGGAGGAGGAATGTCTTGTACACTCATACCGCGATTTACGAACACTCTATTTACGAATTTTAGAAGATACGAACAAAATTATTTTGTCCCAAAATTCGGTTTACACACGAATAATTCGAAGTTACGAACAAAAGTTCGTAAATTCATAAACAAAATTAAAATAAATATTTAATACATAAATAGTAAGAATATTTATAACACCTAAATATTGTAAAAAGTTCAGTAAACAGAACCATTGGCTCAGCACATCCACACGCAGGGACGCTCAAGATTGTTTGTTTACATATTATCCGACCGGTCGTGCTGTGTTTATGAACATTATTGTGTATAATCAGACATTTCAGTGAATAATGCCTCCCAAGCATGGTGCCAGTGCTAGTGTGGGTGGTCCTAAGCCCAAGAAAGCCAGAAAAGCCATAACACTAGAGAAACCTCTGCTAATTCATCACTCTACAAACCCACGGGCCCTAAAAGGTCATGTTAAGGCTACGTTACCAGTCATATACCGTTCTAGCAAGAAGGCATGGACCAAAAGATATTTATTTGAGGACTGGTTCACCAATTACTTTTGCCCTGCAGTGGAGAGGTACTGCTCTCAGAAGAACATCTCTCATAAGGCACTGCTCCTCCTCGACAATGCTCCAACCCACCCTGTTAACCTCTCTGACTTGTCAGCGCACGTAAGAGTCGAGTTCCTGCCTTTTATAGCAGTTTATGACATTCTATGGATGTGATTATTGTTCGTAGGAACGTATCTCAAATTAAATAATGGGGTTAAATGGGAAAAATACATCGATTTACAAATTTTCGATTTACAAACAGTTTTTCAGGAACGTAACCCATTCGTAAATCGAGGTGGCCGTGTACAACGAACTTATTAAGCTTTTACTCGAGAGCGATTGATGTGACACAGGAAAGAGAGGGGTGGGTCGATTGCATATACCTGGACCTAAAGAAGGCATTTGACAAGGTACCTCACAAGAGACTGCTCTAGAAGCTAGAACATGTAGGAGGATTGAAGGGTGGTTTGCTGAAGTGGATGGAAGACTTTTTGAGCAACAGAGAGATGAGAACAGTAATAAAAGATCAGAAGTCAGAATGGTGCAGTGTGATAAGTGGAGTTCCTCATGGATCAGTATTGGCCCCAGTGATGTTCTTGGTCTATGTAAATGATATGACAGAGGGAGTGAACAGTTATATTCGCTGATGATGCTAAATTACTAAGAAAAGTAGAAAGTAAAGAGGACTGTGAGCATTTACAAAAGGATCTAGATAAGATTTTCAGATGGAGTCAATTATGGGAAATGGAGTTTAATGATAAAAAGTGTAAAGTGATGGAAATGGGCAGTAGCAAAAAGAGACCGAGAGGAAAGTATTCGATAGGAAATGAACGGATAATCAAAACAAAGATCGAAAAAGATCTGGGAGTATGGATTACGGATAATTTGTCACCAGAGAAGCATATAAACAAGATCACAGGAGATACGTACCAGTTGCTGAGGAATATAAGAATGGCATTCAAATATCTGGATGAAGAGATGATCAAGAAATTGATAACTTCTCTGATTCGACCAAGGTTGGAATATGCGGCAGTGATTTGGTCACCACATAAAAAGAAGGATATAAGGAAGATTGAGAGAATACAAAGAGCAGCCACAAAAATGGCTCCAAGCCTTAGAGATTTACCATATGAGGAAAGACTTTCAAGACTGAAGACTTCAAGACAAGACTCCCAACTTTTTGAAAAAAGAAGAATAAGCGGAGATTTTATAGCAGGAGCATCAATGGGTCTGGAAAAAATTGATAGAGAAGATCTGTTTGTGTGGGACGATAGAAGTACAAGAGGTCATGAGAAGAAATTGAAAAGGACAACATGCAAGAGGGATATAAAAAAATACAGCTTCCCGTATAGAAGCATAGAAGCCTGGAACAACCTTGATGCAAAAGTGATTAATGCAAGAAGTATTCAGGACTTCAAAGGCAAGCTGGATAATAGTAGATTTGGAGACGGGACAGTACGAGCATAGCTCTTTTCCTGTATGTTACAACTAGGTAAATACACACACACACACTTCAAAAAAACAAAAAAAGAACAACGTGTACGAAGCAGCGCGAAACTCAGGGATATAATGCGCGAAAGTCGGAATGGTAAGAATTTAGGACTCGGCGCGAAACTCGAGGATCGTGAAACTCGCATAGCGTGAAACTCGGGAGGGGACTGTAGTTAGAATCTCCTGCTTTTGGGGTAAACAAACAAAACATTCAGAGAATGCTATTTTACTTCTTACATGCTACAAACCACAATTCCTGAACATAAAAGACACACATCACTTCAAAATAGCTGTAACATAAAATAACCAGGCACTGGTTATGTCCTCAGCACGTGAAAAGCAACTTAGACTATAATTCCGTCGCTCTTACCACTTCACACTACCTTCCTGCGACTGCTTCTCACATCCTGCTGGTCGCGTCCATGCCTAAGCTAACCTTCACAATGTCCCCTCAATCCCCAACAAAACTTCAGTCAGATATGGTTCCAAATTATAATTTAAATCCAAGATTTATTTTCCTTTAAACTGTCTTCTCTTACTCTTTCTCTTTTAGATACCACTTCTTCAGTTTTTAGTCCAAAACTGTCCAATAGAATTTCTGTTTTTCCTCTTCCGTTCTCAATTCGTTTTTTTCTTTGGCTTCTTTAAACAGTACATTCAATCTGGCTCTTTCTTCCTCATTCATATCTTTTCTTATCCATATTTTCTTATATTCTTCTGTCTTTGCCAGTTTCCATGCCTTAGGGCTTAGACACTATATCTTGTGCTGTAGATATACTGTGACCTAAACTTAACTTTTAAGGGGCGGGCCCCTCCCTCCTCATATTTGCCTAACCTATGTAGTGTCGACCCGGGTAACCCGGTCCTTCCAACGGACCGGTTCTATTCGGACCGCCATCTTTGCTTTGGTGTTTGTTTCTTTATAAATAAGAGTGTAACAGTTTTTAATATCCCATGTAGTAAAACAACCATTTAAACATTTCTGGTATTAATTGGCAGCTCGCTTCGCTCGCTGCCGCTTACCATAAGACTTGTGGAACCAAGTTTACGCCAAAAAGTGTATAACTACTCCTAAATATTGTCGGATCGAGCTGAAATTTGACATGCAAGTAGTGCTGACAAAATCAATGGGGGTCGTCGCAAGAAACATTTTGCGTAAAACAAGCCCTTAATGAGTAATTAGCGTAAACTACTCCTAATTATTGTCGGATTGAGCTGAAATTTGACATGCAAGTAGTGCTGTCAAAATCAATGGGGGTCTGTAAAACAACCTTTTTGCATAGAACAAGCCCTTAATGAGTAATTCACGTAATGAGTTAATTGGCTGGAACGTGGCTCGCTGCCACAAGAACTGAGCCAAAAGCAAAGGGGCCAGAGGCTGGATGTCTATACTTGATATGAATATAAATATCGATATGTAACTGAACCGAGGAACCAAAATAGAAAATGAGTAAAATGACAGCAACAAAAAGTTGCGGCAAAGTTGTTAAAATCACTGATTGCGTAACTCAGGTAATGAAAATAGGAATATATTAGATCATTACGAAAATTGGTGTGCATATGTCTTATATATCAAATATAATATCCCCACTTTTCATTGAGATATGATCATTACTTCGAGATAAAAAAAATATTAGACTCATCGAAAATGGCAATAGATAACACTGGCATTCTTCATAAATCTCATCTATTTTTAGCCTGTTTGTTTGAAAATAGGTCTGGATATGATGGCTACATGTAGCTTTCTTTTTCTATCGTGGCAGATTTTAGTTATCGCATTCCATATATATAAAAAAAAATTAAGAAATATTGGTGACAAAGATTAGTTGTTTTCCCCCCCCAAAAAAAATCAACTGGGTCATGCTTATGTCTTTTTAAAAATGTCTCACGATGACAAAAATCTTACTCCTCTCCACTTTCCAAAGATACCTTTATGTTTACAGTCACTTGTAAAACAACGGAGAAATACCACTCCAAATGTCAATAACTTTGGTTTTGAGATATGAGCCGTTTTCTGTTGAAGTGTGTATCATGGTGCTTGTAGGCCTCTTCTTGTGGACCCTTACTTTTCTTCCTTGATGGTGTTGTTCTTTTTGACTCTTGAATGCTTAGTCCAGCATACAAACACACACTCACAGACAGTGGCGTACCGAGGGGGGGGGGGGGGGGCATGCGGCCCCACCCCTTTGCAAAAAATAAATAATTCTTCAGATTTCTTCATTCTGAGTATTTGTCTCCCATTTCCAATGGGGGATGAATACGATCTGGTGATAAATACGAGGGCGTCTGGAATCGTCCAGACACCCTCTAATCAAAGGTGCCACTTTAAAACTCCTGTCTGCACCACCACAGGCTAGGGCCAACCATCACAACCCTCAAGTGAACCTCCAGAGCCTACTATCCTACATCTGGAGGTCACTGAGGATACTGGTCTGATTAAAGCCTATAACCACCAGTTTCCCTCACCCCCTTTGGTACAACCTCGACTTGGCCACCTCGACCCGCCCGCCGTGTCACAGACAGCCACGGCACACATGCCGCATTAGTAAGCTACCATCCGCCAACAATGTTAGCGAAGTTAGTTGTAGTTGCATTAAATAAAGTGGTGGATGGTCATAGGCCTGCTTTGCGTCTTGGTAGACCGAGTTAACGGCACATCCACCACTTTGAATTAAAACATTTAAATAGGGACCCTTAACTCGTAAACTTGTATTCAACTCTTTTTATTAAATAAATTTTTTCATTGCATCTAATTATCAACTAAATCATGGCGGAAGGGGCTAAAGCATTAGCGGCTAAATTTGGATGGCTTACACAAATATATAAAAAAGTGTGAGGAAGCAACTGAGACTATCCCTATTGACTATAATAGTTTAAATACGGGTCTGCTAATGTTAAAAAATAAATGGGATAACTATGAAGAGGCATACCTCCAATTATTAGCAGCTGGGGATAAAGAATTAATTAATTATGAGACCAAGTATGATCAAGAATGTAAAAACTACATGGATACGGTATTCAAATATGAGAATTTAGTGCGTGATCAGAAACCCACAGCCAAAGCCTCTTAACCCCAACTTAAATTACCAGATTTGTCATTGCCCCAATTTGAAGAGGAAAATTGGTATTCATTCTGGGATAAATTCAAATTGATTGATGATAGGACAGATTTAACTGAGGTGCATAAATTAACTTATTTGTTAGGTCAGTTGAGAGGTCCTGCATATCTGCTGGTAAAGGAATTAACAGTAGAAAATGCCAATTATAATGTGGCGCTCAAGATTCTTGGATAATTTTGAGGATAAAGACTTAATTATAAAGAATCTTTTCTGCAAGTTCATGGATCTACTGAGCCCTTCTCACAATCACAGAGAATTGGAAGAATTCAGAGTAACTTTAAATTGCACACTAAGAGCCATTGAAGCTCATAAACCCTTGATAGAGTCAGACTGGATGGTCAGTATCATGATATGGAGAAAACTACCAACCAGGATGCGAGACTGCTTAAATCAGAGGTACAATAGTACCATATTTGCTGGCGCATAAGACGCACCTCCGCATAAGACGCACCCATATTTTACATAAATATTTTGAGAAGAAAAAAATATTAATGTTTTGAAGACATACAGGGTGGGCCACAAAAGGTGGAACCCATTCACTTGACAATAATTAATTAATGAGACAAGACTAAAAATTACTATATTACCTGATAGGTGACACAATAACAATAAAAAAAAGTCAAGGGGCGAAGTCCCTGCCACAAGAGGTAAATTTATTTTAACACATCCTCCAAATGACCTCCGTGTCGTCTCCTGGATCCGGAAAGCGAAGTTGTTTATCACTGAAGCACTCTTCCTTCTTGATGGCTTTAATCTTGGTGGTGATGGCCTGCTTCAATTCAGCAATGGATTGAGAACAATTCTCGTAGACATGGTCTTTTAGAACCCCCACAGAAAAAATTTGTGGGGTTTAAATCTGGTGAATGCGGGGCCTACTCGGGTTCGTGAGTCCTGCTGATCAGTCAGTCAGGGAATCTCTTGTCCAGCCACTCCATCGTGATGTTTGCTGTATGTGGAGTTGCTCCATCCTGTTGGAGCCATTGTTCATCCCTGTTCACACCACGGCGAGTTCCCAGTCCCCTCCAGAACTTGTTAAGCACTACAATGTAGCGTTCTTTTGTGCCCATTACTGCATTATTGTCGTCGTCCTCAAACCAGAATGGCCCGATTATGCCGTGCTTCGATATGATATTGCCTCCCAGGCTGTGCATTTGACTGAGTGCAAGGGCCTCTGACGCACTTCATCTGGGGACTGTGTGCCCCAAAACACATTGTTCCTCCGGTTGATATGGCCGGAAAGAAGCAGAAGTGGGCCTTGTCACTAAACCAAACATTGTCGAGAAAGTCGGGGTCGTCTCTAATCTTCTTGACAAACCACTGGCACATCACAACACGTTTGCGCATGTCAGCTTCTGTGAGGTGATGTTTGATCTGGATTCTGTATGGGTAAAGCTGAAGGTTCTTGAACAAGATTCTTCGCAAAGTGGAACGGAAAATTCCCAGCTGTTGGCTGCGCCTTCGAGTGGACTTCCTTGGGCTCCTTCCAACTGAATCTCTTACGCATTGACATTTACTTTAGTTCTCGCAGTCACCTTCACGCCATTAAGAGGTCTGAGGTTGTTAAGGTTGTTAATTGTTCCCTTGGCTTTAATCTGGTTCACCCACCGAAAAATTTGGCTCCTCTGTGGATAGTTGTTGAAGTTAAACATCCTGCGGTATTTTGCTTGCACCGTTTTGAACGATTTTGTCTCTAAATAGGTAGTGACACAGAAACATTTTTGCACAGTTGTCCAAAACATTTTTCACTTGATATATAATTGTTATGGTCTCCTTAGTTCAAATCTGAAACCGAAGAACAAAATCATACATTTTAACAGATTTATTAACCGATAAGTGGGTTCCACCTTTTGTGGCCCACCCTGTATTTACTTTTCGTAAATTTATTAAAAGTTATTAAAAAAAAAAGGTTTTGTAAGGGAAAACAAATGATTTTGAGCATTTACCCAAATACAATATTCACAGTGCAGTGAATGTGAATGAAAAATTATACTAGTTAAAATGTAAAGAGAATGTGTAGGGTAACCAAAATCGGTCATTTATTGCAGGGTGCTCCCCGAATTGATATTCTAATATTATCTACCTATGACATTTAGCTTAGATTTAATGTTGTAAATATGCCTTTGCTGCTTTTCTGCTATGTTTAGACTTTGTGGAAAATTTGCAGTAAATATAATGGTATTATTTCGGTAGTGGGCTTTCAAAAGTCCTAGGTTCTTACCTCCATTATCGTGTATCTTTCTTCATTTTGTGTATTTTGAGCCCCATTTATCATGGCGCAATCGAATATTAATGGCATTACATGTACTACCGAAAATCTACTGTTATTTCAGCCAAAAAATTAAGTTAGGTTAAATCAGATTAGGTTAGGTTAGAGATAGGGTTTGGTTTAGTAAGAAGATATAGAGATAAAACAAAAATTACCAATACTATGGCAGTGTGAAGCTTAGCAATGTTTGCGGGGCGGGCCTGGAGGGGCAGGGCGGGCACCCCCTCCCACCACATGTAAACAAACATTGATTTACGACAAAAACGAGAGCCAGATTAATTCAAAACACACCAAAACTATTCATGAAAACTAAGTTTCGGCTTCAAAATTGGTGGTTGCCCAATAAAAAAAAATTACCAAGATATTAAGGTAACACTGTAAGGTAAACATCTACATAAGAACATAAGAAAATAAGGAAGCTAAAAGAGGCCGTGAGACCTACACGAGGTAGTTCCTGTAAACTACCCATGTATTCCTGTATCTTTACATTTTTGTTATTGTTGAAGGGCACCGATGTCGGGATCGAAGATATTCGCCATGGTTTACACTTGTAGATCTATCACAGTCGCGAGGGTTGATTAGTCTTCCTCAGGAAGGTACAGGTCAAAGCATGATGGTATGGTGTGATTCGGCTTTGAGGCGGATAAAGTTGTGGCGACGTGATGGGTCTTGGTCTTGGTATGATGTGTGGAAGGCTTCTGTCCTGTCTACAGGTACCGTTGCAGCCTTTTTACTAGCACTCTTTCCAGTTACAGTTTACAATTTCCTTATCCACAGAGATACAGGGGTGAGGATTGAGGGATCGAGGTGGTATAAAGGCCTACCCTTTCTCCCATCCATTTACAGTAGAGAGCGGCAGCAGGACTGCGGGAGGAGGGTGATGTTTACATATGATGGCCATCTTGGCAGCAGAAATAGCTACCTTGTTGCCCCACCTCTTGTTTTCTCTTAAACTCCAACTTTTTCTTGGTGTTATGCATTACTGTTGATATTATTAGTAACACAGTTACAAATTTATGTTCAGTGGTCTACTGCTCAACACAGATCACTCGAGACCCCCTTAGTAATACACCACTGGCCATTCTGCCTTCTCTGCCCGACCTCTCATTAGTAATATGGCCGCATTAGACGCATGGTGAATTTTGCATTCCCTTCCTGAGGAAAAAACTGCGTCTTAGGTGCCGGCAAATACGGTAATTACTTCACGGTCAAACAGATAGAGGAAGGATTACCGTATTTTACAGCTTATAAGATGCACTTTTTTTCCCCAAAAAATACCCTGAAAAATACTCATGCGTCTTCCAAGACTAATGTTGTAGGAGGTTAGCTTAGGTAGCTATTCAGTTCAGCCTCTTATATGATGTAACCGCAGTACTTATCTGTTAAGAGTATTTCAAATACCATAAGACATTCAAATCAATTAATCTGTCTGCACGTTGTGCTATTTACTGCGGTACTGACGTGAGCCATTCCGCCTCGGCAGATTGGCGCCAACAGCCATTCCGTGTATAAGGAACTTTGTTTGTTACATTATATGAAAGTTTGTATACTTATGTAGGCTACATGCAGCCATCACAAATACTACACGCATTCAGGAAAATTTATACAATACGTGGTGAGGCACAGGAGGCAAGCAACGTAGTGAGGCACGGGAGGACGTGAGGTGTTTACACTCAGGACAACAAAGCCAGACTCAGCTGATCGGCACGCAGCTGCACACCGCCGCAGTCGTCTTTGTTTTCACTCACGTGGCCGCCGTCCGACCTGCTTGTACATGTTCACCCACCCAACATAACGATTTACTTATACTATCGCATACAAGCTAGTAAATAAAAATGGCTGATGAGCAGTGCTGAATGAAGATAATGAATAGTGAATGTGTTCTTATGTCACAGGAATATGTAAAAATGATTGTATATCGGACAAAGTTTTGGTGGTCTGTTTTTTTTTTTCTTAGAATATTTTTCCAAAATTAGGGTGCGTCTTCCAAGATGCAGCGTCTTATAAGCCGTAAAATATGGTATTACAAGAGTGCAAACATTTGCAAGGTTTTGAGCAGTAACCCCCCCACAGGGAGTTTGAGATAACTGGACCTAAGGGTAATCAGCGATATCAACCACCTTTAGAGTTTAAAGATCCCTCATTAGTGGGTAGTTATACTGCTCCTACTAAAGTTACGATGGGAAGAAAACCGGTAGATAAGTTTCAAACTAGACAAACCGGTAAACCACTAAGACCTACTCAAAGAACAGGTGCCATTCCTAAATATAGGGTTATTACCAGCGAAGTCAGAAAAAAATGAGCTTTCTATGAGGAACAATATCCACCCTCTACTTGTAATATATACCCAGATTGTTCCACTAGGCTCAAAAGGTTAATGGACCTGGGAAACTGCCTAACCTGCCTTAGTGGTAAACATGCAATAAAAGCCTGTCTTATTAGTCTGGGTACTTGTAAGAAGTGTAGAAAATCCATTCATCACATAGCTCTATGTCCTAATGGTGATGTGAGAACAGACCCTACAGTCGTTAAAATGGCCGTAACTAATATGAGTAGTTCATCCGCTGTCCCTACGGCAGAATTGAAGGTGAGCCACAATGGTAATTCGGTCATTGTGAAAACAATGTTTGACAGTGGTGCACAAAGATCATTTGTTAGTGGAGAGATAGTTGATCTATTACAGCTACCTATAATTAGCAAGGTGAACTTAGCCATTTTAGGTTTTCTGGCCAACAAAGAAACTCAAAATTTTGATATAGGTCGACCACTAGTCCAATTAGAAATTAGAAATGTAGGGTAGCTGCTGTAGTTAATAACATCGGTATAAATTTAGATGTAAAAGGACTAAAATCTACAGCTGAAATGTTGAAAGATAAAGGTGTTAGACTAGTTAGAAATACCTTTGAGGATGTTGATGGTCCATACCAATTAATAATAGGCACTGATTATTTTGGGCGATACCTAAGTAAGGTCATAAAAAAACATAACATTTCTATGTTCACCAGTGCCGGTGGTGATGTTATAATGGGACCTATCCCACAAACCACTCACCAGCCTTAACAAGAGGAATGCATTCCTAGTCATGCACAACCCTTCTTGGTTGCTAGAATTGGAACTTCATTAGTACCCACTCAAATCAACGAGTTATTAGAAGAAGGGGATATCCCCGTGCATAAATTATGGGATCTAGATGCTATAGGTATTATACCTGAACAATTACCCAAAGAAGATCAAAATACTCTAGATCACTATGATCACACTGTCAATTATGTAAATGGTAAATATGAAGAAGGATTACCTTGGCAAATAGATGCCCCTGTGTTACCTTCCAATTATCACATAGTTAAGAGCCAATTAAATAGTTCAATAAGAAAACGGAAGAAAAATCAGTCTAAATTGGAGTGTTATGATAAGATAATTCAAGATCAATTAAAGGATGACTTTATCGAAATACTGGACGGAGCAGTAAATCATAACATAGGACATTATTTACCCCACCATGCAGTGGCCAAAGATTCATCAACCACCCCCATTAGAATAGTTTTCAATTGTAGTTTCAAAACTAAACAAGATGCTAGCTTAAATGACTGCCTTCAGACAGGCCCTAATCTCTTGTCCAATCTAGATGTTTTAGTAAAATTCAGAACAGATAAATTCGATAAAATGTGGCTGATATCTCCAAAGCTTTCCTAAGATTAGGTCTAAGGGAAGAAGACAGAAATTTCACAAAATTCCTATGGCCTGAAAATATAGATCAGGAAGACAGCCCCTTAGCCACGTATAGGTTTAAATCAGTTCTTTTTGGTTCTTGTTCAAGCCCCTTTTTGTTAAATAAAACATTACAGTACTATTTTAGAGGTTCAGATAGCCCTGAATTAGGGAAGAACTTGTATATGGATAATTTGCAGGGGACGATAAATTCAGAGGAAGAACTAATAATAATTTATAACCTGGCTAATAAAGAATGCAGGAAGGCCAGCCTCCATTTACAGAGTTGGAATACTAATTCTTCAAGGCTAGAAGGGATAATCAGGAAGGATTTCTTTAATTATATGCCACCAGAGGTCCAATCAGTGTTAGGATTAATGTGGAATGTAAAAACTGATGAACTAATATTAAAGGCTCCAGACTTTTCTGATGTAGTCCTAATAAAGAGAACACTCTTAAGTCAAGTCAGCCAAGTATTTGACCCCTTGGGCATAGTAGCTATGTGGCAAAAAATATCAAAGTTGTTAAATGCTATTGCAAGAGGAATCAGTGGAAAGGTCTTGAAACAAACTTTCCAATGACACCAAGATGACCCTTCTAGGACCTAAAATAAGAAAGTTACATCAAATAGAAGTTCGCCTTTTGGGCATATTTTTGTCTTATAAAAGCAATAGGATGATTGTGACCGATAAAAATTTGGCATAATGAACACTCAGCCAAGAACACTCAGGTTAGGTTAGATTTCATTAAAACATAAGGTTAGGTTAGGTTTCATTTTTTTTTTCATTTTTTTTTTTTGTCCTTTTTTTTTTTTTTTTTTTTTTTTTTTTGGTTTGCGCAAAATAAAACTAGCACCATTAGAACAAGCACCCATTGTAGGCCAAGAAAAAGTAGTTGGTGTCTCTGAAAACGAACGTGAAACTCTCCTCCATAATTACCAAACAAACAAACAGAACGAACGAACAACGAAATGAAAAACAGTGCATTGACATCGATTACAGATAGCCTAATAAAATTGTTGCTACTCGATAAAAACTTATCAAATTCGACGTATAGACGGACAAATAACTAAAGAAACTTATTTTATTAGTTTCAAGATTGATTTCACTCGCCTTCAGCAAAATTGACGAGCGTTTTGGCGACCTGTCACGAAACACATCTCCATTTTCGCGGAATGTACGTGATTTCAGAAATGTTCCGAGAATTTTCGAGAATTGTTTCTGCAACGAGTTGAGGGGTCAATGTGTGTACTACGTCATCAAATCATGTGTAAGCTCGTGCAATCACAGAAAAACACACAAAAAATTGATTTCTTAGGGGGTTCACAACACAACTTTTGCGCTAAATTTTGCCAATTTCGATGAAAAGAAAACGGGGCTGAGCTGAAATGTTGACAAAGTTGTCAAGCGTGAAATCGGAGAATATGCACATACCTAGGCATAGTGAGCCCAATAACTATAAGGGGTAAATGTCTAATACAAAAGGCCTGGGGAGAACACTTCGATTGGGATACCCCTCTTGATGGGAAATATACAACATAATGGGAGACTATAAAATCTGAGTTCAATAAAATAAATGAAGTTCACACAAGTAGGAGAATAAATACTGATGGGCGACAACCCCAGCAACTACACATATTTTGTGATGCTTCAAAAAGTGCATACGGTGCAGTAGCCTACCTTAAAGTAGGAGAGGAATGTAATTTAATTATGTCTAAGGCTCGGATTTCCCCAATTAAGCCTAGAACCTTGCCTCAAATGGAGCTGACTGCATTAGAATTAGGCACTAAAATAGCACAATATCTAAGTAATTTATTACAAATTAGTGAGGTATATATGTGGACCGATAGTGAAATTTGCCTACACTGGTTAGTGAAACATAATACAAAAATCCCTTATGTAAGGAATCGTGTTGGTAAGGTTTGTTTTATTTAAGTTCCACATTTCGCTATAATCATGTTGCTACCAAGGAAAACCCAGCTTATATTTTGTCCAGAAGAACAACTATCCTCAAACTAAATACAGGATTATGGTTTAAAGGTCCTACCTGGCTGATTAATAATATTGAATGGCCTAATCAAAAGGTCTATAGTAAGTCAGACATATCAGAAGATATAATAATGGAACCTATATTGATCCCAGATCCTGTTATGGATATAAAAAGGTTTTCATTATTGAGCAAACTATTGAAGACTACAGTGGTACCTTGACTTACGAGTTTAATTCGTTCATTTATCGAGCTCGTAACTCAATTTGCTCGTTTATCAAATCAGTTTCCCCATTGAAATACCATTAATCCGTTCCAGCTCCAAAAAAAAAAACCCAATTTTTTTACTGTACCTATATGACTGGACTGCACTCACCCTCCGCCATTTGCATTCGCCAGTTTTTACACTCTGTGTATCAGCTGTTGGAAACAGCTGTGGGTGGAACTGCCGCTAAACGTACTGCACTCACCCTCAGCCATTTGCATTCGCCAGTGTTTATACTCTGTGTATCAGCTGTGGGAAACAGCTGTGGGTGGAACTGCCGCTAAACGTACTGCACTCACCCTCTGCCATTTGCATTCGCCAGTGTCTATACTCTGTATCAGCTGTTGGAAACAGCTGTGGGTGGAACTGCCGCTAAACGTACTGCACTCACCCTCCGCCATTTGCATTCGCCTGTGTTTATACTCTGTATCAGCTGTTGGAAACAGCTGTGGATGGAACTGCCGCTAAAAGTACTGCATTCACCCTCCGCCATTTGCATTCGCCTGTGTGAGCACAACACAACAGAGATGCTTCCACGGCGAGGTAACCACGTGAAGTGAACAAGTGAGACGCAGGATGCAGGGCGGATGTTGTGGCGTTCGCTGCGCCAACTAGCGGCGGCGTATCTGAAGCTCGCTCGAAAAAAAGAAAAAGAGAAAGAAAAAAAAATCGCTCGTAACTCGGATTTTGGCTCGCAACTCAAAGCAAAAAATTGACCGAGCGACTGCTCGTAACTCGGAAAACTCGTAAGTTGGGGCACTCGTAAGTCAAGGTACCAGTGTACTAATTTGGTCTTCAAATTCATAAAAAGGGATAGCTCTGATCCTTTGAAGTTTTTGGTCAGAATAATACAAAAGCAGGAATTTCCTGAGGAATATCAGCTCTTAGCCTCGGCCAGCCCCCATAGGAACAAATTTATCAAATCATTAAGTCTGTACCTAGATAATGGGGGCATAATTAGGTGTCGAGGAAGAATTTGGAATGGTGATCTTCCAAATAAAACCTGCCATCCCATGCTAATTTCCAGACGCCATCATCTTACTAAATTACTAGTGGATGAATCTCATGGGAACTCATTACATGGCGGAATGGCTGACACATTAGCCTCTCTCAGGAGGGAATTTAGGATACCACAGGGTAGACAGGCAGTTAAATACTACCTCAAATCTTGTATCAAATGCAAGAGATATGAGGGAAGACTAATCACCTATCCCGGGCCCCCTGAACTCTCCATGGATCGAGTACAACTATTAAAACCATTTGAGGTAGCTGGTGTCGACTATACTGGGGCAATAATAATTACAGGAGATAATGCTCCCCCCAAGAAACTATATGTCTGCTTATTCACTTGCACCTCTACAAGAGCTGTTCATTTAGAAATAGCTGATGATTTAAGTGCCGAAACCTTCATTCAAGTGTTCCGGCGGTTTGTGGCGCGGCTGTCGTGTCCTCGGCGATTGATTAGTGATAATGCTACTAACTTCGTAGGAGCCTCCCCATATTGTTAGAAATATTAAATCATCCATCAGTACAAAAATCTATATAGAGTTAAGGAAATGCTCATGGACCTTTACTACCCCCAGAGCTCCTTGGCAAAATGGTTTCACAGAGAGAATGATTGGCATAGTTAAGTCTTGTCTTAGGAAAACTTTCCACAAGACAAAGATAGGTCTAGAAGAACTGAAGACCATAGTGACTGAGATTGAGACCCGTATCAATAACCGACCCTTAACCTACTTAGATGATTCATCAGTAAACATAGAAGCTCATACTCCCTCACATTTAATTTATGGGAGAAAACTGGAACCCTTTCCTTTAATAGAAACAAGGGAAGATATACAAGGTTCTACAATAAATGACCCGGCTCAACATCTCCGGGAAGGTTATCACACCTTAAGTAAAATTTTAAGGTCATGGGATAAGCATTGGAGTGCAGATTATAATTTACTGAGTCTAAGGGAAAAGTTTTATGGGGCTCAACAACCAGAAAATCAAAGTCCAATAATTGTGGGAGATATAGTAATCCTTAGGGGAGAAATGCCTCGTTCGCAATGGCCTCTAGGAAAAATAGCAAAATTGCATACTAATGGAATGGGGATTGTGAGGTCAGTGGAGTTACTACTGAGGGGACAACGATGTGTGCGGACGGTAAATAATTTGATTCCTCTAGAGTTAGCTGAAGAGGTAAAGGAGGACTCTATGTCTGCGTCTTGGCAGGCCAACTTAGGGGACTCCCGACCTCGGAGGCAAGCTGCTTTAAAGTGTAAAACCACTTGGAGAAACCTCATAGGAGGGGGTCAAATCACCTGAAGCAAACCTTCATTTTTCGCCGGCCCCCAGTTGTGGAAATTATCCACTAAAACCGTTCTCTAATCGGGGAGGATGGTGAGGTTGGATCCCCCTCCCCTGTCACCAGGGGAGGTGAGTAAAATTCAACTATGTACATATTATTGTAGAATTGGGTATAAATTAAGATACATTAAATATGATTCCAGTGGTACTAACTATTACCACAATTAATCAAAGGGTTAACATAATATAAGACTTATGAGAAAAAATTATTGGAACCTTCCATGTGTATGAGGATAAATTATTGGAACCCTCCACGTGTGTTGGAGCAGGCTATTTGGTCACAGCCGTCGACCAGGCAGTCAGTCATGCTCTTGATTTTACACCATTAAGGTGTAGTCATGCTCACCATCCTAATATGTGTAAACCAATATAACCGATCAATTGGTTAGTGAAGAAAGGAAGTGGTATAACACCACATAAGCAAGTATCGCGCCCGGGATTATCTCGAGCCGACGGGACTCTGGAAAGTTACCGTTGTCCGCCATTAGACACGTGCACCACACCACCAGCTACGACGTACCCTACACCGGCCCACTCATACTTCTCGCAAATAATAATCAACCATTCAACCCATCTACCACTGATGAGTATACCTTGATTAGTATCTAAATAGGTAGGCTGTCAGTATAGGTAGTTTTTTGGTTTTTGTAAGGTGAGTCACGTCAAATTAAGTATAATTTCCACAGTATCAGATAGTAAGATATATATGGAAGGAGCCTGTGTTGGTAGTGATTTAGTGTTAGAAGGTGTATATGTGGGTTAAAATAGTGAATATTAGTGTTACGGGGTGGCCGCGGCAAGAATGTTTCCCTGTCACTGGCTGCTCCGCCACCTCAACACCTTTAAATCACCCTTATTTAAGATGACACGCGGTGCTACACTGACCTAAATAATGACATGTGTATATAACAGCTCACCATTATCACTACGATGCATAATAACGAGTAGTAATAAGATGTAAAACCCTGCCCACGCTGCTGGCGAGCGGCCTGCCCCGCCCTGCCTACCTCTCACTACAACACTCTGTCATCCGCCTTACCTGTGCCTTCCTTAAGAAGACAGGTCAGCTACCACGCCTGTGATAGCATCATAGGATATCACCAGGGATCATAGTGTTCATCAAGGGATCCTCGTAGCCCTACAAACAATACCAAGAATCTCCGCCATCATGATGCTGCTGCCGCTGCCAGATGTAGAACTTAAAGGCCTTGTTTGTATTTTCATCTCTTTACTCATATATGTGAATAATAGCCATTCCAATGCGATTATATGTCTACATTCACCTAGAAAAATTATATTTCATAGCATACCAAGTAGTAATGAGCGATCCTGTAGACTTACTACCTCTCCTAATACCAATCCCGAGCAGTCGTGGCGAGCATGCAGGTTTACCACCAAATCTACCACCTACTTGGGCTGTGGATGCGAGTTACCACCTACTTGGTAGTTACCACCTCCAAGCAGGTGGTAAGTGTTTAGTGGATCTCCTCCCTTGTATACATCCAAGGCACCCCCATCCTCCCACACAGTACAGACTGTGGCGAACCAACATAATTTACCACGCCCTGAATGGTTGGATGGTTGGGTAGGGTGTGGGTGGAACTCTAATTGCTGCCACCTCCACGTGGTGAGTTCAGGGTCATTTCAGCAAAAATAATTTTGCGAAATGGGCGAAGAGCTGCAAAGTGTATTCGGATCAAAATTGAATATATAAAATCACTCATAGGAACCAATTAGTAAAAAAAATGGCCTTGTATATATTTTTAATACAACAGTGCGTCTGTTTGTAAAACTGTAAAAATATAAATTTTTCACCAAAATTGGCAAACTTTTGGCCTCATGCACGAACTCAAAATGTAGCGCGCAAATTTTTTAAATATTTTTTCTATTATCAGGCAACTAAAATGAAGTACTTTCACGCTATTAGAAGACGAAAAACGTAATCTGTAAAATTTGAGCGTTAAGGTAATATTTGGTGTTTTTTGTAATTTTTTTCAAACTTTAGGCCCTTTGCGCGAACTGAAGATTAAACATAGGAATTTTTTCAATATTTTTCCGTTTATTAGCATTCTAATACGCAACTTTTCCGCACTATTAGAATTCGATACTCGAAAATTCGCTTTTTTCGACCCACCCTACTAAGAACACCCACATGCCCTGCCCATCAACTCTACCTTTGATTGCGAGTGCATCAGAGGACACAGGGGGGCGGCATGAGTCTCTAATCACAGGCGTCACTATAAGAATCCTGCCTGCGCCACCATGGGGGAGGACCAACCATCAGAGCCCTCAAGTGTACCTCCAGAGCCTACCATCCGAACCCTGGGTCACCACTGCCTACAGGCGCTATAGGCACGAATGTAAAATAAAAAAAGAAAGAAAAAAAAGATGGAGGTCCGAATAATGAGGGTCCGAATACACGAGGTACTACTGTACTTCCAACTTAACATTATATTAACACATATGTTATCTTACTTCATAAGAGGGTAATCTGTGGTTTGGAGAGTGTAGGCGTGAAGCCTAGACGGCAGTGTGGACAGTCTGTCAGCTGTAAACAGAGTGAGGAAGAACACCATTTTAAAGGTCCCTTCTCACCTGACTACGAGCCACAGTACCGCCATCTACCTCCTGAATTCCCCGATATACACTAACTCAATTCCACTTTTCGCTTACTCCCTCCCGGCTAAACTTTACTTTGCAACAACTAAATTATTAAGTTTGTTCATGCCCTCTCTCTTTCTTATATTGTGCTTCTATAGTCCGCTACAACAGTTAGATGTTGTGTATCCTTCCGCCATCCATAACGAGCGTAGTTCAATTTCCTGTGAGTATGGGAAAACCTTAATGGGCGGATGATACATAACATGAAGGTTTCATCATCACTGTTATTTTCTGGCAGTACATAGCTCTTTTCCCCATTTTCAAGAGTTTTCCTGACTCACAGTGATAACATCATAACCATTACAACATTACTCAAAACATTAGATTTAATACATAAAAAAAAAAACTATCACATGTAATATAATTAATAGAAAAAATTCATTATTTCCTATCATGAACATAATTACTTCCTCAATCATAAGAACATAGACAGGTACATCATAACACTACTCATTACACAATTTCACTGCATTAATAACATTACCAGGTACAATAACCGGTACCTTAACTTCCTTTGTACAGAGGAGCCCGTCCTCAATCATCATCATTCATTCATTCATTCCATTCCACATCCTTTTGTTCTTCACTTACTTTTCCTATGTCCTCATTCACTTTTCCTATATCATCATTCACTTCTCCTATGTCCTCCCTTCAGGGTAGGTTACATGGTACTTTTAAGTGGATCTAAGTCCACTGAACCACGACTGGGTTTGTCTCTCCTGGTCGGCGTTAGGCGTTTGTGGTCTCCCTTTTGGGTTAGTGTTAAGAGTATTACTTGACTCTCCTTAAAGGTGACCTTTCGGACTAGCTCCTCCACTTTTCCTGGAAAGGGTTCAGAGGTGCAAGTATGAACTGTACCAACCACATACCCTCCACACATTGGGTGAGGCTCCTTTTCTTTCGAGTTTTCTCCTTCTAATTCTCCCCAAGAGCTATGCTCATAGCCAACTGCTTCCTCGGGTCCCTGATGTCCCATTCGGGCTAGTGTTATGGGCAATCTAAGCACCTATCTTAAAGGACCGTCCGAACACCCCCCCCCCCCCACTTTCCCTTCATAAGGTGACCCACCTACACTAGTAATTCCAGGGGACTTTTACTGTTTCCTTTTCCCTCATCTCTCCACAATCTCCAACACTCACACTCCTCACACTCATTCACAGTTACCAACGCACTCAACACTCTTCTACATATCTACTTGGGGCTCTCCTCTCTCTGGGTGGCAAATACTCCACCACATCTTACTGTGCGACCATAACCACTTCAGTGGGCTTGAACAAACACCTGTCCTGTCCTATATAAGGTTTAATTTCTGCAGCTGCTCACTGTATCTTTACTCCATTGAACATATTTTCTAGAACGTATGTACCACCCTCTCTTTAATTCCACCACTTTATAAGTTCAAATCCATCGCACACCGAGTTTGTTGTTAGTGCCCGGTTCATATCATTCACGTTTTACCCACATTAGTTCAATCATTTCAATTTTCTGGTCTTTTCTATTCACGTTGGCCTTTTCTCGCCACTTTCTAGCCATTTCTAAATAAGTTTACCTTATCACCCCATGTGCTATATCACTGTCCGCGTCTTCATCTATTTGATATAATTTAGCACTGATTAACCTCGGGACATGACGAGAAAAGAATGCATAGTGTGGTTGCACTCCTATCGCTTCATGAACCGCCGCGTTGAGTAAGCGTTGGCACTCTTTTTAAATGATGATTGGGCCGTTTGTCGTGTTGTCTTTTACAAAAGTTCATAAGTATACTTTTCATGGTTTGGTGCATACGTTCTGATACACTAGTACCTTGTGGATGGTATGGAGTTGTATAAGCTAAACTTACATCTGTCTTCAAATTTGGCCAATAATATAACTCCTCAGCTTTACTTATGGATTTCTTTTGTCCAAGATGTCCGACCTCTTGATTATGTACTCGTGACAATGCTGCCTGTCTCAACTCACATGGTAGCACTAATAGATAATGAATGGTGTTATCCGTTTTTACTTTAGTCTAATACAAGATGTCTTGTTGACCGTTGAAAATTGTTGTTGACCGTTTTCAGCCCTATTATGATAAGGAAGTTTTCAGTAGAAATTTTAGTGTCTGATCTAAGTTTGCTCTGGGATATTTAGTGTTATGCTATGCTCTTGGTATTCTACCGCCTTCCAGGTATTCAATAATTTCTAACCAATGGTGTTCATCTCGTTGTAACTGCTTTATCTCCTCTCTGGTCTTTCCTAGCCATCTCTCTTCATTTTGGCATCTGATAATCCTGACTGGTCTACTCAACTGATCTGCGACAGATTTCTGACGACCTGCCTTTTACTGTACAGGGAGGTCCCGTTATACGAGCATTCGGTATACGAGAATCCGATGATACGAGATGTGTAAATTAGGGTCTATTTTCAATATACGAGATCAAAAATCCAATGATACGACATTCAAACTGGGGTGAGTAAAATTATCAAGCTCAAAATGCGTGCCCTACCACTCCCGGGCTGGACAAAGGGGGATTTGGTTGACCCCAGTGAGGTCACCCCTAGCAAGCCGTGACCTGAAGGGTAATTAAGCATATGGCGCGGCCTGACATTTAGGAGTAATTAGCAGGTGTGCCGCCCCAACCTCGGGACCGCAGTCAGGTCACCCCTAGCAAGGCGTGACCTGAAGGGTAATTAAGCATATGGCGTAGCCTGACCTTTAGGGGTAATTAGCAGGTGTGCGGCCCCAACCTTGGGACCGCTACACTACCTTCTCTTGTATCACGCGGCGTCCCCTACATTACAACGTCTTTTTTGCTTGTTATGCATGTTTTATGTTTGATTTATGTGCAGTTATGTTATTTTGTGTGCTATTTTCTCATACAGAATGCTTTTTCTACAGAATAGGTAGTACAGTGTGGGTAATATAGACGCTGTGTGTTTGTTGTATTTGCTATAGTTTATTTTAGCTTGAAAAATATGTTTATTGATGGGGTCCTGGAACCAAACCTATATTTTACCATTAGTAGTTATGTGTTGCGTTATACGAGATTTCGCTTTACGAGTATGCCAGGTGGAACCTAACTGCTCGTATCTTCGGGACCTCCCTGTATTTGGTATCAATAAATTCTCGTCTCTAAAATCCATCTGTTCATATGCAGTGATTTAGTTTTTTTTGCTTGAAAAAGGACGCTATCTTAGAGGTCCCTTTCACCTGACTACGAGCCACAGTACGGCCATCTACCTATAGAATTCCCCACTAAACACTAACAAAATTCCACTTTCCGCTTACTCCCTCACTGCTAAATTATTTACTTTGCAACAACTAAATCATGAAGTTTGTTCATGCCCTCCCTCTTGCTTATATTACACCTCTATAGTCCACTACTACAATTAGCTGTTGTGTATCCTTCTGCTGTCCATAAGCAGCGTAGTTCAATTTCCTGTGAGTTTGGGAAAACCTTAATGGGCGTATGATACTTAAGGTTTCATCATTACCGATATTTTCTGGCATTAGTGTCATCCTGCTTTAGTTGCCTTCCTCATTCTTACACCTCCAAGTGACCCCCCCCCCTAAAAAAGCCACAATCCAAAAAACCACCTTGCACTATTTTGCTCTCTCACTTCAGGGCATGCATTTTATTATCAATAAATGAGTACTGTCACCAGAGAGTTGACTTGCATGCTTTTTGAAGCAAGGAGTGACACACAGAAGTTAGGTTTGCAGCATTAGAAAAATGGTAAAATTTAGGGATCAGTTTGAAAATTGGATAATGCAAAATGAGTCTCCCTGTAATTTGTTCTTATTTATGTAAGAAGTTTTCTAATCAGTGTGACATCAAATTTATCATGATTATATGGTTACACACAAGATTTGACCACTAAGTTTAAGAGGTATAATGGTCTCAAGATCTCTCTTTTCATAAATGAGTTTGGGTGTTTTATTTTTTCTCAGGATAATAAATTTTCCCTTTCTCTGGATATACTTACTTGAATAACTGTCAAAATGATGTAAAGGACAGATCTCAGTCAATTGATCTTGAAAAACCTCCCATAAATACATTTAGCTTTGTTTATGGAGATCGTGTTATGTATGTCCTTCAAAATCCTTCAAACTACCGTCCTATAGCTTTGACTTCCTGACGTTTGAAAGCTTTTGAATCTATACTTAATAAGAAGATTCTTAAGCATCTATCTGTTCACGATCTTCTACCTGATCATCATCTGCTCACAATCTTCTATCTGATCGTCAGTACGGTTTCCGTAAAGGGCGATCTACTGGCGATCTTCTAGCTTTCCTAACTGAATCTTGGTCATCCTCCTTTAGGGGTTTCGGTGATACTTTTGCTGTTGCCCTTGACATATCAAAAGCTTTTGATAGAGTCTAGCACAAATCTTTAATTTCCAAACTACCCTCATTCGGTTTCTATCCTTCTCTCTGTACCTTCATCTTAAGTTTCCTTTCAAACCGTTCTATTGCCGCTACTGTAGGTGGACATTGTTCTTCTCCTAAGTCTATCAATAGTGGTGTTCCCCCAGGGTTCTGTCCTATCACCCACTCTCTTTCTATTATTCATAAATGATCTTCTAAGTCTAACTCAAAGCCCTATCCACTCCTACGCTGATGATTCTACCCTGCATTTTTCAACGTCATTTATTAGACGTCCAACTCAACAGGAACTAAGTGATTCACGGAGAGATGCCACCGAGCGCCTAACTTCTGATCTTTCTATAATTTCTGATTGGGGCAAAGCAAACCTTGTTTTGTTCAATGCCTCAAAAACCCAATTTCTTCACCTATCTACTCGACAAAACCTACCAGATAATTATCCCCTCTTCTTCAATGACACTAAACTATCTCCTTCTTCAATGAACATTCTTGGACTGTCCTTTACTAAAAATCTGAACTGGAAATCTTACATCTCATCTCCTGCTAAAACAGCTTCTAAGAAGTTAAGTGTCCTGTGGCGTCTGTGTCCTTTTTTTCTCCCTTCCAGCTGCTTGCTCTGTACAGGGGCCTTATCCGCCCATGTATGGAGTATGTATCACATGTTTGGGAAGGATCCACTCATACAGCTCTCCTAAACAGGGTTGAGTCAAAAGCTTTTCGTCTCATCAACTCCCCTCCTCTGACTGACTTGTCTTCAATCTTTGAATCACCGCCGCAATGTTGCTTCTCTTGGTATCTTCTACCGTTATTTTCATGCTCACTGCTCTTCTGAACTTGCTAACTGTGTGCCTCCCCCACTCCCGCGGCCTCGCTGCACAAGACTTTCTACTCATTCTCATCCCTATTCTATCTATCTTCCTAATGCAAGAGTTAATCAGTATCTTTACTCTTTCATCCCTTTCACTGGTAAATTCTGGAACTCGTATTCCTGTTTCTGCTTTTCCACCTTCCTATGACTTAAATCTTTTCAAGAGAAGTGACAAGACACCTCCCAAACTAAATTGTCCCACCCCCCTTTTTTTATTCTCTTACTGTCTTCTTTATAGGGACTGGCAACTAAGCGGGCTTTGTGTTACCTTTTTTTGTGTGTCCTTGGCCAGTCCTTTGTGATGTAACAATTTTTTTTTTAAGTGTACTTGACTTTTTTTGTATTTGATGTATACATTATTTTTATAATATATTTTCTCCAGGTTACGTTTAGAGGAGTGGCTGAGGGTAATGCTAGAGTGGGAACCGGCAGTGAGAGGCCAAGTCCAAGGCGAGGGGGGCAGCAAACAGGTAGTGGCCTTCTCCATGATCAATGACATTCTCAATAAAAAGGTAAATATGGCTAGATTTACAGGACTGTGATATAGCAGATATTACAGATGTATTGGATGGGTTTCAGGGTGTATTAGAGCAGAAACATGCTTCTACAAGGAAAATAATGCATGAATTTGAGTTGTAGGAGAGGAAGGGAAACACTTCACCCCCGTCCCTTTATCCCCAGGTCGGACCGACTTAACGGTGACAACTTGAGGTCACAACTTCCTCTAACTTTCTCTCTTTAAACTTCTGCAACATTCGCAGTCTCATTTCTAATATCCAATCTGTGGAACATCACCTCTCCTCCTCTAAACCTCATCTTCTTTTCCTCACCGAAACCCAGGTGTCTTTGAGCACTGACAGCAGTCCTTTTTCTGTTTGCTCTGACTGTCTCTATTCTTATTTTCAATCCAAAGCTGGCTGTTGCGTATATGTTTGCAATGACATATCTTGATCTTGTGCCCACGGTCTTGAATCTTCTTAATTTTCTACCATCTGGATTCGACTTCAATGTCACTCTCTTACTAAATTTATCTGTGCTCTATATCTCTCAACTAACTCCTCGGACTATGTAAAATTCTTTGACTATTGAACATCAAGAGTGGAGCATAATTTATCTCATTTTCCTTTTGCAGAAATTTCCATTTCTGGCAAATTTAATGTTCACCACCAGCTTTGGCTTTCAGGCATTTTTCTACATCGTTTATTAGACGTCCAACTCAACAGGAACTAAGTTATTCATGGAGAGATGCCACCGAGCGCTTAACTTCTGATCTTTCTATAATTTCAGATCTGGGCAAAGCAAACCTTGTTTTTGTTTTGTTCAATGCCTCAAAAACCCAATTTCTTCACCTATCTACTCAACAAAACCTACCAGATAACTATCCCCTCTTCTTCAATGACACTCAAGTATCTCCTTCTTCTACAATGAACATTCTTGGACTATCGTTAACTAAAAATCTGAACTGGAAATCTCACATCTCATCTCTTGCTAAAACAGCTTCTAAGAAGTTAGGTGTCCTGTGGCATCTGCGTCCATTTTTTTGTAAGAAGTTTGTGATGTGTGACCTTTGTGATGTAAAAAAAAAAAAAGTATATGTTATAGTTATATAGTTTATATGTCGCCTCCGTGGTGTTGTGGCTAGCGCGCCTAGCTACGCATCAGCGGGCCCTGGTTCGAACCCTGGCCATGGTAAGTCGGTGGCCAGCCAACCCAGCTGTTCATCATCCCTTTCGGGGTTGATAAATGGGTACCTGGGGAAACCTGGGAAGGTAACTGTGGTAACCCGGATGTCACACTAGCCCTATATCCCGGGGTAACGGGTTGTCACCCACCACAGGCTCAAAGGCTAATGCGATGGAGATGAGCACCGAGGCCACGTGCATAGCGCATGCCCCATCTTTACCTTTCATAGTTTATACTGACTAGAAATTGTTTGAAACTAACAATGGATTCTTATGGAATTGAGATTTGCTGGGTTGGCAGAGATTGCGGCTGGGTTAGGTTAGGGGGTACATTTTCAATTTAGAGCATCCTCCAATTTTTTGAATGGAACTAATATTTTTTTATAATAATAATGGTTAGGGTAGGGTAGGTTATTATGTAAAAATGGAATTTTTATGGTTCTATTTTTACTAGACAATCTACTTGGTACACCAAACCTAACCTGTTATTGGGTTACTGTTTATTGGGTAAACAAAAGTCACTGGGTTTTGGGAAAGCAAACATAGCAATAAACTTTTAACAACTAGAGCAACCTTTGTGAATTACATTTTCACCTATCGTCCGTCACAACAACGTACAAGAACAGTAACCTATTACCGAATTTCTGAAGCAAATTTAAGGTTGAAATCTTTTAAGATTACAACTAATAACACCACAAAAACATACTGTTTAAAGTAACCTAATCTAACCATCTTAAGTTAACGCCTCTTTATGTACTTTACTGTTGATGTAGGCTAAGTACTACCTAAAAGGCAAATTATTATTTTCTTTATTTTGTATTTTACTGTACTGCACTGACCAGTTTAACCAAGGATACTTGTGTGTGCGGTATAGGTAACCACTCTCATTTGAGCTTTGCATACTGTACCTTGAGGAATTTCCTAAACTTTCAACCATGATATAATGGGCTCAAAATTTTGTCCACCGGATGGAATACTAGTGCAGCACTGATGGAGAACTTCAAGGAGAGAACTCCTTTGAAGAGAACTGCTCTGATACTAAAGAGAACTGCAGCCGCAAATGTGGAAAGCACAGCAACAGCTGCAACAATAACAACAGCAACAGCTGCTGCAACTAATGCTGGACAAAGATCAGCACAAAAAATTAATTTGTTTAGTCAGTTAGGATGCATATACAGGGCCCGGGCAAGGGTGAGGGAGCTGGTATTTCAGCACTAGTTGTACTAAGCCAGTGCTCTTCAACCTTTTTTGATGTCGTCCACCCCTACTAGTGATTTGGTAAGAGCTGTCCACCACATTTTTTTCCTCCTTTTAAAATCTCACTCTGACATTTTAAATCTAACTACCGTATTTTACGGCTTATAAGACGCACTTTTTCTCTCCAAAATTACCCTGAAAAATACTCATGCGTCTTCCAAGACGAATGTTGGAATGAGACTGCCGCCAAGACTGGCGGGAGCCATTCCGCGGCAACTTCTACCTCGGCAGATTGGCACCAACAGCACCACCTATCGTCTGCTAGTGTTGATGTATCGTCTGCTAGAATTGATGTATCATTTACCACCAGGCTGTCACACGTATCACAAGCTTAGACTCTATATGAGTCTGCCACCAAGACTGGCGGGAGCCGTTCCGCGGCAACTTCCGCCTCGGCAGATTGGCATCAACAACGCCACCTATCGTCTGCTAGTGTTGATGCAGCATTTACCATCAGGCTGTAACACGTATCAACAGTTTTTTTCAGTCATGGAAATTATAACCCATGGCGAATTCATCAAAACTATTTACTTATACAGTAAAAGCCTTATAACTCGGCACGATAGGGGCTCTGGCCCTTGCCGAGTTATTCAATGTGCCGAGTTATGCAATGTCCTTCTCTGATATGGGTTATATATATATATATATATATATATATATATATATATATATATATATATATATATATATATATATATATATATATATATATATATATATATATATATATTATATATATATATATATATATATATATATATATATATATATATATATATATAAAAAAAAAAATAATAATAATAATAATAATAATAATAAGTACTGTAAAAGCATAAAAACTACACTTACCAATGAACGGGTAGCAGCAGGCATGTAATCCAAGGAGAGGGGAGCCTTGTTGTAACATGTAGAAGATGTTAGGGAGACTCAGTCGCATTTTAACACTGGTATAACTTTAATCACTTTATAACATAACAGTACTGTATTGTATACAGTACTGTACAACTTAATTTTACATCACTTGAGCACTTAGTTACTGCAACACTATGCCCTGTCCATTAACTCTACCTTCGACTGCGAGTGCATGGGAGGACACAGGGGGTGGCATGAGCCTCTAATCACAGGCGTCACTATAAGAATCCTGCCTGCGCCACCACGGGCTACGGAACCATCACAGCCCTCGAGTGAGCCTCCAGGGCCTACCATCCCACCCCTGGAGCTCACTGCCTACACGCGCTATAGGCATAGGTGTACAAAAAAAAAAAAAAAAAAAAAAAAAAAAAAAAAAAAAAAAAAAAAAAAAAAAAAAAAAAAAAAAAAACCCCAAAACAAATTCCGAGTTATTCAGTGCTGAGTTATAAGGGTTTTACTGTACATACTATGGATTTACTTATACCTATAGACAAGATATGTTTTTATATCAGTTAGATTTAAAAAAAAAAAAAAAATTAAGAAATCTCTTTCCAAAATCAGGGTGTGTCTTCCAAGATGCAGCGTCTTATAAGCCCTAAAATACGGTATATCATTCTACAAAATATATAGGTAGGAAAAGGCAGTTTCACTCATTTTAAATTTACAGTTTACATATTCTTCTGTATAATAAATAACACATGCAGTCTAAATCTCTAAATAAACAAGGAGAAATTAAACATACCTTCGGAATTACACAGCAAATGCATTTTTCTTCATGAAACTAAAGTAATATTGCACCTAATATGCATTATATTTGGTAATCCAAAAAACAAAGCCAGTGGCTTGTCAGAATCAGTGGCTTGGCTGTTGTTGCAATTTGTCTGCTATCAGCTTAAATCAAGGCATCAGACAATTTTCAAGTGCATCGCGCATAAGAGGATCCAAATTCAGAATGGCATTCCTTTTCTATGCCTTGATTAAAACTAAGCTTGAGAAACCTTGCTGACACAGACATGATGTTGGCATCTGCACAAACATGGCTGTTGCCTTCTCAGTTTAAATTTAAGTTCTCAGCTCAGTTCACATCTTCACGATTCGACGGCGACCAGTCACGACTTGCTGAGTCATGCTGTGGTCGGCGCCGGTCGTCATGTGGGTTGGCGTCAGGCCCAGACCGTCGCCGCCGGGTCATGGGAGTCGTGAAGGGGTGCGAGGGGGGGTCCCGACTGTGGTGCATGCTCTATACACTTGGGGCGGGTCTGCGACTCAAAAATTTCACGGAAAAAGTTGTCTCCGTGCTGGGACTCGTCGCTGAAGGGTCCAAGCCTGGCGCCGACCAGTCGGGGCTGTACTGCGACCAGTCGGGGTTGTGCTGCGACTGGAGCACGTGTTATTTTAGCGTGGGAAAGATTGATCTATCCCACGCTTTCTCCATTTCGACGGAGAGAGAGAGAGAGAGAGGAAAAGTGGAAATTTTTGAAATATTTATTGATATTATTATCATTATTATCGTCATCATTATCCACTATAAATAGAGCAGTATCATTAGTGCAGTATCTTTAGTGCTGTACTGCTTCCGCAGTATCTTTAGTACCTTGGCGATTGTTATCACTGTCGTAGTTATTGTGTTCAATTAATAACATTAGGAGGCACATAAGTATTTGTGGCCTAGTCAAAGTGGGCAAGTGTGTGAACAACAGTGTGACCGACATCGGTGGCGTGGAACTTCACTACACAAGCGAAAGTTGAAAAGTGCTGTGGGGGATGGGCCAGAGCGCTGCCCACATTTACAACCACTCGGCGTCAGTCACAGAACGGCTGGGAACAGTTGCAGCATGACGGCAACCGTGGATTTTCGTCGTGCTGCAACTGTCGGCAAATGTCGCCGCATGACGCCAACTCAAAGTTGATCTTTAAATTTTCAAATACCCCTATAGTTTGCGACTATCGCCGACAATCGCAGACTAGTCGCCGTATAGTCGCCTAACTACGGCAAACCGTCAGCTAACCGCGCCGACTACGGTCGGTGGAGGGACTTGCCATATCCGGTGTCAGTCGCAGCTCGGCTGGAAACAGTCGCCGCATCGTGCTGCGACTCGACGACTATTGTCACATGACGGCAACCCAATATTGGCGGTTAAATTAGCTTTTGTCCGCGACTGTCCGCGACTATCGCCGACAATCACGGACTAGTCGCTGACTAGTCGCCTAACTACGGCAACCTGAGCCAACCACGCCGAATATGGAGTTTCGGCCCCCCTCCCACAAACGGCTGCAGTCGTCACCGACTGGATGACTCAGCAAGTCGTGACCGGTCGCTGACGCGAGTCATGGAGATGTGAACGGGCCTTAACTCCTTGTAGTACTGACTATCAAGCAGGGCAACCCAGCAATGCAATCAATAGGATGGCCAAATGTTTTGAAAGCTGCTTTTTAAGAATACAGTACCCTCCCGAGTTTCGCGCTTGCTTTCTTCCCAAGGCATAGCGCGAAACTCGCGGATCGCGAAACTCGGGTATTGAAAACACTGTAAAAATGCTTATTTAGTCCGGTGCGAGGTGTACCTACCGTATTTTACAGCTTATAAGACTCACTTTTTCCCAAAAAATATATCCTGAAAAGGCCCCAAGCCCCTGTCCACCCAGCAGTGAATGGGTACCGGGTGTTAGCCGAGGGTTTGTGACCCGCCTCCCGGGGTGGTGGCTTCGGCCAACACTACGTAGAGGAGAGGAGCTTGAGCTTGAGCTTGAGTTTGAAGTCACCCAGCGGATGCTGTCCGTGAAGCCTTTAGTCCGGCGTTCTCCCACACACGTATTCTGTCCTACGAACGATACTTGATCTTGATCTTGATATTACAGGTGGCCTATTCTTCATAGGCCAGGCCTTTGACTGCTGTTCCATAAAATAAGTAACACCTCGAAATAAGTAGCACCTTACCTCACACCACCGCCGAGCCTTACTTATTTACCACAAAATTCTCCTTTGTAAGTGATTAACAAGGACGTGTGTGGTACTGTGGTTGCTGGAGGTACTGGAGGAGACAGGAGAGAAGAGAGGAAGGCATTGGAGGTACCGTAGAGAAGGGAGGAAAGCATTAGTGTAGTGATTAGTTAGTAAGAGCAAGGCATTGAGTGATCTAGCTCTGTACACGTTTTATGTCTATGTTAGTGTGCTTTTATGTATGACAAGGCAGGTGAAGGGATTATCTTGTTAAAAACTTCCATCTCTGTCTCTCTCGATTCGTCTTCTTCTTGTGACCTTTGATGCTTAGTAGCGCTTCATTGGTTCTCTTCAAACTTCGTCTCCTTTGTTAACAGATTTGTCAACTCTTCCCTTGTCTATTTCACCTGGGATACTAAAACATTTTCATTTGTTTTGGTCTGAGTGAGTGAGGGCGTCAGCTGATGGTTGTGTGACAGTGTTATACGGCAATAACACTGTCACAATGCCATCCTCTCTTCTATCCTGTCTCCTCCAGTACCTCCAGAAACCACAGTACCACACACGTCATGGTTAATCACTTATAAAGGAGTATTTTGTGGTAAATAAGTAAGGAACGGCGGGGGTGTAAGGTTTAAAGGTGCTACTTACTTTGAGGTGTTACCTATCTTATTTAATTATCCTTGATGAGGGCTGTAAAATCCACTTAAAATCTTTCTCTGCACCGTCGAGTGGCCTAAGAACACTCACACGCTGCCCATTAACTCTACCTTCGATTGCGAGGGCATCAGAGGACACAGGGGGTGGCATGAGCCTCTAATCACAGGCGTCACTATAGAAATTATATCTGCATCACCACGGGTGAGGGCTAACCATCACAGCCCTCAAGGGAACCTCCAGGGCCTACCATCCCACCCCTGGAGCCCACGGCCTAACGGCGCTGTAGGCACACACACACACACACACCCACCCACCCACCCACCCACCCACCCACCCACCACCCACCCCACCACCCACCCCCCACCCACCCACCCACCCACCCACCCACCCACCCACCCACCCACCACCCACGCACGCACGCACGCACGCACGCACGCACGCACGCACGCACGCACGCACGCACGCACGCACGCACACACACACACTGTGAAGGACAGATGGTTGACATATTTGGAAGAGACAAACACACTCGCAGGTGGCCAGCTTGGATTTAGAGGAGGAATGTCATGTACAACGAATTTATTAAGCTTTTACTTGAGAGTGATTGATGTGACACAGGAAAGAGAGGGGTGGGTCGATTGCATTTACCTGGACCTAAAGAAGGCATTTGACAAGGTACCTCATAAGAGACTGCTCTGGAAGCTAGAACATGTAGGAGGATTGAAGGGTGGTTTGCTGAAGTGGATGGAAGACTTTTTGAGCAACAGAGAGATGAGAACAGTAAGAAAAGATCAAAAGTCAGAATGGTGCAGTGTGATAAGTGGAGTTCCTCAAGGATCAGTATTGGTCCCAGTGATGTTCTTGGTCTATGTAAATGATATGACAGAAGGAGTAAACAGTTATATGAGTTTATTCGCTGATGATGCTAAATTACTAAGAAAAGTAGAAAGTAAAGAGGACTGTGAGGATTTACAAAAGGATCTCGATAAGATTTTCAGATGGAGTCAACTATGGGAAATGGAGTTTAATGCCAAAAAATGTAAAGTGATGGAAATGGGCAGTAGCAAAAAGAGACAGAGAGGAAAGTATTCGATGGGAAACGAATGGATAATCAAAACAAAGGTCGAAAAAGATCTGGGAGTATGGATTAAGGACAATTTGTCACCAGAGAAGCATATAAACAAGATCACAGGAGATACATACCAGTTGCTGAGGAATATAAGAATGGCATTCAAATATCTGGATGAAGAGATGATCAAGAAATTGATAACATTTTTGATTCGACCAAGGTTGGAATATGCGGCAGTGATTTGGTCACCCCATAAAAAGAAGGATATAAGGAAGATTGAGAGAATACAAAGAGCAGCCACAAAAATGGCTCCAAGCCTGAGAGATTTACCATATGAAGAAAGACTTTCAAGACTAAAACTCCCAACACTTGAGAAAAGAAGAGAAAGGGGAGATTTTATAGCAGTGTATAGAGCATCAATGGGTCTGGAAAAAACTGACAGAGAAGATCTGTTTGTGTGGGACGATAGAAGTACAAGAGGTAATGAGAAGAAATTGAAAAGGACAACATGCAAGAGAGATATAAAAAAATACAGCTTCCCATATAGAAGCATAGAAGCCTGGAACAACCTTGATGCAAAAGTGATTAATGCAAGAAGTATTCAGGACTTCAAAGGCAAGCTGGATAATAGTAGATTTGGAGACGGGACAGTACGAGCATAGCTCTTTTCCTGTATGTTACAACTAGGTAAATACACACACACAGGTAACAGGTTACACAACTAGGTAAATACAAGTAGGTAAATACACACACACACACACAGGAAAGGGAGGGGTGGGTCGATTGCATATACTTGGACCTAAAGAAGGCATTTGACAAGGTACCTCATAAGAGACTGCCTCTGGAAGCTAGAAAATGTTAGAGGATTGAAGGGTGGTTTGCTGAAGTGGATGGAAGACTTTTTGAGCAACAGAGAGATGAGAACAGTAATAAACTGGGGTGGGGGGTGGGGGGGGTCGCACTCAGTATAGCGCATACCTCCGCCCGAATATTTCCTCAATTATATATATATATATATATATATATATATATATATATGTATATATATATATATATATATATATATATATGATATATATATTATATATATATATATATATATATATATATATATATATATATATATATATATATATATATATATGCATTATGCACTCAGTATGAGCGCATACCTCTGGCCGAATATTTCATTAATTGGTTGCCATGGCAACAGTTGTCAATAGATTTCATCCAAAATTAAATAAGTTCTTCCTTATACCAAATAGACTTGGTATACTGAGTTTGGTCCAAATCTATTCGTAACTTTTCGAGAAATCCTGTACACTAACAAACAGACAGACAGACAGACAGATCGGGGTGAAAACATAACCCCTCCAACTTCGTTGGCGGAGGTAAAGATCAGAAATCAGAATGGTGCAGTGTGATAAGTGGAGTTCCTCAAGGATCAATATTGGCCCCACTGATGTTCTTGGTCTATGTAAATGATATGACAGAGGGAGTGAACAGTTATATGAGTTTATTCGCTGGTGATGCTAAATTACTAAGAAAAGTAGAAAGTAAAGAGGACTGTGAGGATTTACAAAAGGATCTAGATAAGATTTTCAGATGGAGTCAAATATGGGAAATGGAGTTTAATGCCAAAAAGTGTTAAGTGATGGAAGTGGGCAGTAGCAAAAAGAGACAGAGAGGAAAGTATTCGATGGGAAATGAATGGATAATCAAAACAAAGGTCGAAAAAGATCTGGGAGTATGGATTACAGACAATTTGTCACCAGAGAAGCATATAAACAAGATCACAGGAGATACATATCAGTTGCTGAGGAATATAAGAATGGCATTCAAATATCTGGATGAAGAGATGATTAAGAAATTGATAACATCTTTGATTCGACCAAGGTTGGAATATGCGGCAGTGATTTGGTCACCACATAAAAAGAAGGATATAAGGAAGATTGAGAGAATACAAAGAGCAGCCACAAAAATGGCTCCAAGCCTGAGAGATTTACCATATGAAGAAAGACTTTCAAGACTAAAACTCAAAACTCTTGAGAAAAGAAGAGAAAGGAGAGATTTTATAGCAATGTATAGAGCATCAATGGGTCTGGAAAAAATTGACAGAGAAGATCTGTTTGTGTGGGACGATAGAAGTACAAGAGGTAATGAGAAGAAATTGAAAAGGACAACATGCAAGAGGGATATAAAAAAATACAGCTTCCCGTATAGAAGCATAGAAGCCTGGAACAACCTTGATGCAAAAGTGATTAATGCAAGAAGTATTCAGGACTTCAAAGGCAAGCTGGATAATAGTAGATTTGGAGACGGGACAGTACGAGCATAGCTCTTTTCCTGTATGTTACAACTAGGTAAATACACACACACAGGTAACAGGTTACACAACTAGGTAAATACAAGTAGGTAAATACACACACACACACACAGGAAAGGGAGGGGTGGGTCGATTGCATATACTTGGACCTAAAGAAGGCATTTGACAAGATACCTCATAAGAGTCTGCTCGGACCTAAAGAAGGCATTTGACAAGGTACCTCATAAGAAACTGCTCTGGAAGCTAGAACATGTAGGAGGATTGAAGGGTGGTTTGCTGAAGTGGATGGAAGACTTTTTGAGCAACAGAGAGATGAGAACAGTAATAAAAGATCAGAAGTCAGAATGGTGCAGTGTGATAAGTGGAGTTCCTCAAGGATCAGTATTAGCCCCAGTGATGTTCTTGGTTTAAGTAAATGATATGACAGAGGGATTTTTTTTTTTTTTTTTTTTTTTTTTTTTTTTTTTAATTTTTTTTTAGGATTACAAGTGTGGCTGATAATCTTGGTAATTAATTATAATAATTGTGATACGAATATTTATATATGGCAGAAGTTTTCTAGTGACTGACAGTATCAGCTAGGGAATTTTTATGTAGGGAGCTATGAGTTACAGTAATGACCTAAGTGGGAGATTTATGGGGACACCATCAGCTCCCTTACAAGCACTGAAAGTTTCACTTAGTATTCTGAATCACTGGCTCCTTCACTGCTATAATGTATGTTCATATCTCTTACAGTTGTCATTGTGTACAACTCTTGTATGGCGAATATCTCTGAATGTTTATTTTTCATCAGTAAAATGATGATTCCTGTTTGTATGAGTAGAAATATTTTGGGGGGAGGCTTTTAGTGTTTGCTACAGGTCACACTCACTATCCAGAGTCACATCTGTGTTCAATAATTGTTTTATACGAGCAGGAGCTCTTTGTGTTAAGACACTTAAGAGATTGTTTTATTGTTTGTCATAACACACCCCATTGGAAATTTCTTAGCAGAATTAGTAAACACAAAGTATCTTCTCCTGTGTTGCCAGTAAGATGTCAAATTTAATTTGATTCTTTTCGATTAACTTACAACTAAATTTGTATATGTTGTTTAATTTCCAGATGATCAAAGTATTTGTGGTTGATTTATGCTGCCTACTGGAGTACGAAGTAACAGAAGCCACACCCCTGTCTGAAGTGCAGAATTGGGTGGCTCAGGACAGTGGTGTAGTCATAGATGACCAGCGGCCACTTTTACCTAGAGGTCAACCTCCGGACCCCACGCGACCAGCCATTCAGTGCTGGGCCCCACCGGTAAGAGTTTTTTTTGTGTGTGTGTATTATAGTATTTTTTTTTCTTCAAAATAATGCCTCGATAGATGATGGGGAACGTGATTTATATGAGTATATATTAAGACATACAATGGAAGAACAGACAGAAACAGCCCTGCTTGGCTAAACAGGGCTTCTTGTGTGACTATTTTCTATCACTATAGTTTTTGTGTGTTTAAGGTGAAAGAATAGCTAAGTAGAAGGCGCCTCCCCACCCCTCACTTCCTCAGACCGAGGCTGGCAGGAAATGAGTGAGAAAAGAAAAGCATCATGCCTTGGAGACACGCCCAACATTCTTGATCTTTTCCTAACTACTAACCCTTCTGCTTACTCTGTGAAACTATTCTCTCCGTTGGGTTCCTCCGATCACAATCTTATTTCTGTAACCTGTCCTATCGCTCCGGTACCGTCTCGGGACCCACCTAAGCGGAGGTGCTTCTGGCACTTCAACTCAGCTAAGTGGGAAGACCTAAGGCAGTACTACTCTGATTTTCCATGGAATGATTACTGATTCCATGTCAAAGACCCATCTCTTTGTGCAGAGCGCATAACTGAGGTCATAGTCTCTGGCATGGAGGCGTACATTCCACATATTTTCTCTAATCCTAAAGCCCGTCAACCTTGGTTTAACTCTGCTTGTTCTCATGCTGTCCGAGATAGAAAGGTGGCTCACAAACGGTACCGTAAGCATCCATCTCCTGAAACTCATGCCCTTTATATTTCTGCCCGTAATCATGCCAAATCTTTACTTAAACTTACCGAAAACTCTTTCATTCATAGAAAATGTCAAAATCTTTCTGAATCAAATTCCTCTCGTGACTTCTGGCATCTAGCTAATAACATCTCTCCTTGCCCGTCAGGGTGGCAAGGTTGGTAGAGACGTGAGTTACCAATGTGCAGCGTCCCTGTGCATTCGGTCAGCGGTTCGAGTCCGCCTAGTTCATGCTGACGTGGCGGCGCTTTGTATAGTCAATAACCTTGTAGTTGGTACTTGCAAAGTGTCTAGATAGGATGAAAATCTTATCTTATCTTAATAACATCTCTAACAATTTTTCTTCTTCATCTTTCCCTCCTATGCTTCACCCAGATGGCTCCACAGCTGTCTCATCTACTTCTAAAGCTGAACTCTTTGCTCAAACATATGCAAAAAATTCCACTCTGGCTGATGAAGGGCTTGTTCCTCCTTCTCCTCCACCTTCTGACTATATTATGCCTGTCATTAAGATCCTTAATGACAGGCATTGGGACTTGAGGTCTCCTGGCTCAAGACCAAGGTCCAGGTATTTGGAGACTTACTAGATGAAGCAGAACAGTCTGTTCATGCGTGTGGCGAGGACATTGAGATCTTGGAAAGTTTTACATACCTTGGTAGCGCAGTCCATAATGACGGCGGGTCACGTCAAGAAGTCTTACGACGGATTGGCATAGCCCACGGTGTTATGGACTCGCTC
This sequence comes from Chionoecetes opilio, assembly GCA_016584305.1. NCBI lineage: Eukaryota > Metazoa > Arthropoda > Malacostraca > Decapoda > Majidae > Chionoecetes > Chionoecetes opilio. The sequence goes on along the minus strand of JACEEZ010020613.1, from coordinate 115,740 downwards.
AGCGGGAGTATTTGGCGTTGTCGGTACCTGTGCAGGAGGACAAAGATCCGGATCTTCAAGTCGCTTGTGATCCCTGTCTTACTCTATGGTTGTGAGACATGGACACTAAATAGTGACTTGAAGAGACGAATCAATGCCTTTGGTAATAAGTGTCTTCGCAGAATCATGGGGTATCGCTGGGATGATTACGTGTCAAATCAGCGATTGCACCGTGAGACTGAATCGAGGCCTATTACCTGCATAGTCCGTCAGCGCCAACTTCGGCTATATGGGCATGTGGCACGCTACCCTGAAACCGATCCTTCCCATCGGGTTGTATCTGTAAGAGACAATCCGGCGTGGAGGAGGCCAAGGGGGCGCCCACAAGGCTCGTGGCTGGGGCAAGTTGATGTTTCTTGTCGAGAGCTGCTTGGTATGGGAAAGGAGCCTGCATGGGAACTCGCGCGTGGTGACCCCCGGGAGTGGCGTCGTAGGGTGGGCGAGGCGACGCGCCCCCCGGCGTATGCCCCCAATGATTGATTGATTGATTAAGATCCTTCGGAATGATGTTTTCTTTGCCCTTTCTGGCCTAGATCCTCGGAAGGCTTACGGTCCTGACGGAGTCCCTCCTATTGTTCTCAAAAACTGTGCTTCTGTGCTTGCACCTTGCCTGGTCAAACTTTTCCGTCTTTCTCTATCTACTTCCACCTTTCCTTCTTGCTGGAAGTTTGCTCACATCCAACCTGTTCCTAAGAAGGGTGACCGTTCTAATCCTTCAAACTACCGTCCCATAGCTTTGACTTCCTGCCTTTCTAAAGTTTTTGAATCTATACTTAATAAGAAGATTCTTAAGCATCTATCTGCTCACAATCTTCTATCTGATCGTCAGTACGGTTTCCGTAAAGGGCGATCTACTGGCGATCTTCTAGCTTTCCTAACTGAATCTTGGTCATCCTCCTTTAGGGGTTTCGGTGAAACTTTTGCTGTTGCCCTTGACATATCAAAAGCTTTTGATAGAGTCTGGCACAAATCTTTAATTTCCAAACTACCCTCATTCGGTTTCTATCCTTCTCTCTGTACCTTCATTTTAAGTTTCCTTTAAGACCGTTCTATTGCAGCTACTGTAGACGGACATTGTTCTTCTCCTAAATCTATCAATAGTGGTGTTCCCCAGGGTTCTGTCCTATCACCCACTCTCTTTCTATTATTCATTAATGATCTTCTAAGTGTAACTCAAAGCCCTATCCACTCCTACGCTGATGATTCTACCCTGCATTTTTCAATGTCGTTTATTAGACGTCCAACTCAACAGGAACTAAGTGATTCACGGAGAGATGCCACTGAGCGCCTAACTTCTGATCTTTCCATAATTTCTGATTGGGGCAAAGCAAACCTTGTTTTGTTCAATGCCTCAAAAACCCAATTTCTTCACCTATCTACTCAACAAAACCTACCAGATAACTATCCCCTCTTCTTCAATGACACTCAACTGTCTCCTTCTTCTACAATGAACATTCTAGGACTATCCTTTACTAAAAATTTGAACTGGAAATCTCGCATCTCATCTCTTGCTAAAACAGCTTCTAAGAAGTTAGGTGTGCTGTGGCATCTGCGTCCTTTTTTTTCTCCCTCCCAATTGCTTGGGGCCTTATCCGCCCATGTATGGAGTATGTCTCACATGTTTGGGGAGGATCCACTCATACAGCTCTCCTAAACAGGGTTGAGTCAAAAGCTTTTCGTCTCATCAACTCCTCTCCTCTGACTGACTGTCTTCAATCTTTAAATCACCGCCGTAATGTTGCTTCTCTTGCTCTCTTCTACCGTTATTTTCATGCTCACTGCTCTTCTGAACTTGCTAACTGCATGCCTCCCCCACTCCCGCGGCCTCGCTGCACAAGACTTTCTACTCATTCTCATCCCTATTCTGTCCATCTTCCTAATGCAAGAGTTAATCAGTATCTTTACTCTTTCATCCCTTTCACTGGTAAACTCTGGAACTCTCTTCCTGTTTTTATTTTTCCACTTTCCTATGACTTAAATCTTTTCAAAAGAAGAGTAACAAGACACCTCCCGAACTAAATTGGCCTACCCCTCTGTTTTTATTTTATTCTCTTACTGTCTTCTTTATAGGGACTGGCAACTAAGCGGGCTTTGTGTTACCCATTTTTGTTGTGCCCTTGGCCAGTTCCTTGTGATGTAAAAAAAAAAAAAAAAAAAAAAGTATAAAAAACACTACCATGGAAATTGATGGGAAAGATTAAATTAGAGACATCCCGTATACGTCGGCCTATAAGTCTATATTTGAAGCCTGAAAACATCTCCCCAAAACTAGGGGTTGATTTGTATACTGAGTATGAAATGTGAACCTTTGACCAGAAAATGATAGATAAGTGGAACAGACTGCCTAACACTCACTGTGCAGCACTTACCCTATTTTCCATGGCCTGCCACAACTACATAGTTCCAGCTGAAACACATATTTGTTAATATTTATTTTTCCATAAAAATAGCAATATACAGGGAGGTCCCGAAGATACGAGCAGTTAGGTTCCACCTGGCATGCTCGTCAAGCGAAATCTCATATAACGAAACACATAACTAATGGTAAAATATAGGTTTGGTTCCAGGACCCCATCAATTAAAAAAGAAGAAGAAAAAAAAGACATGTTTTTCAAGCTAAAATAAACTATAGCAAACACAACAAACACACAGCGTCTATATTACCCACACTGTACTACCTATTCTGTAGAAAAAACATTCTGAAAGAGAAAATAGCACACAAAATAACATAACTGCACATTAATTAAACATAAAACATGCATAACAAGCAAAAAAGACGTTGTAATGTAGGGGACGCCGCGTGATACAAGAGAAGGTAGTGTAGCGGTTCCAAGGTTGGGTCCGCACACCTGCTAATTACCCCTAAAGGTCAGGCCGCGCCATATGCTTAATTTCCCTTCAGGTCACGCCTTGCTTGTGGTGACCTGACTGCGGTCCCAAGGTTGGAGCCGCACACCTGCTAATTACCCCTAAATGTCAGGCCGCGCCATATGCTTAATTACCCTTCAGGTCACGCCTTGCTATGGGTGACCTGACTGCGGTCCCAAGGTTGGGGCCGCACACCTACTAATTACCCCTAAATGTCAGGCCGCGCCATATGCTTAATTACCCTTCAGGTCACGCCTTGCTTGTGGTGACCTGACTGCGGTCCCAAGGTTGGGGCCGCACACCTGCTAATTACCCCTAAATGTCAGGCTGCGCCATATGCTTAATTATCCTTCAGGTCACGGCTTGCTAGGGGTGACTTCACTGGGGTCAACCAAATCCGCCTTTGTCCAGCCTGGGAGTGGGAGGGCCCGCATTTTGAATTTGATAATTTTACTCGCCCCAGTTTGAATGTCGTATCATTGGATTTTCGATCTCGTATATTGAAAATAGACCCTAATTTACACATCTCGTATCATCGGATTCTCGTATACCGAATGCTCGTATAACGGGACCTCCCTGTAATAGGAACAACTACAGACGGTATTGAAATATAATGAAATATTGAAATGGTGATCACCACCACACACCATTTTGAACAACTGACGGACTGTAAACGGTACTAAATAGAAACGATCACCAGCACACAATATTTTGAACAACCGTCTGACTAAACACTCGCATCAGCTGATCGGCATGTTTTGTTTTTGTTTATGTTGGTCTGTGGTTACGATTTCTGGTGGAACTTGGTGCTTTTGATTTGATATTTCTTATGGTTTCTTATTTTTGTGACAAGATTTTTGATGAATAATTTGTTTATTGGTAAAACCAAATAAAACATGTGATATATCAGGTGTAAATGCAGTAGTTACCATACGCTAGTAAGCTAGGCTGGTTGACCGTAGCCTTTCACTCATCCTTTCTCTTCGCAGTCTAATGGAAATGCACTGCCTTAGTTTGCAATCCACATTTCAGGTCTACCATACAGGGTAGCAATCTATTTATTAGTGTTTTTTCTTGAGGTGCTTTTGGTGTAATCGATCAGCAGATGTAATCCTAAGACTTTGCTTAGCGTTAGTTAGGCCTCATTTAGATTATGCTGTACAGTTCTGATCTCCGTACTACAGAAAGAATATAGATAAGCTAGAAGCGGTACAGAGAAGGATGACTAAAATGATTCAGGGGATAAGGAACTTAACTTACAAAGATAGATTAAAACACCTCAATCTGCATTCTTTAAAAAGACGTAGGATACGGGGAGATCTGATAGAAGTGTTTAAATGGGTAAAAGGTTTCAACAGAGGGGATATAAATAAGGTCCTCATAGTGAAGGAGCAAGTTAGAACAAGAACAAATGGTTTCAAGCTAGATAAGTTCAGATTTAGGAAAGATAAAGGAAAAAATTGGTTTACTAATAGGGTAGTAGAGGAGTGGAACAAACTCAGCAAGCATGTGGTAAGTGCAAGGACAGTAGATATTTTTAAGAGAAGGTTAGACATATTTATGGATGAAGACAACAAATGGTAGGTGTTAGGTGTACAAGAGCTACCTTGAGTTGGTCAACTGGCCTCTTGCAGCCTCCTTATTTTCTTATGTTCTTATGTTCTTTTGCTTCAATCTTTGGGGGGGTGGACTTATACGGTGAATATAGGCCTAAACCTGAATTTTCTAAATTTTGGGGTCAACTTATATGCCCCGTCTGTTAAGGGATAGGTATTGGTATGGGTGGGGCACATTGTATTAACAGGTTTCATCCAGTTCATTATTGCTGGGTCAGTTAGTTCAGTGAGAGGTCAGTTAGTTTAATTCCATCACCTATAAATAGATGGTAACATAAAATAAGATATTTACATAGAGTTGTTATATCATCAATTTATTCAATAATATACACATTACTTGCTCATTACTACAGGTATTTAGTAGAGGGTTAGATGTATGTGTTTAATATACTAGTAATTGACACCTGCACGTTATAGCAGGGAGCAGCGGGGCAACGTCGCTCCTCAGTATCAGCTCAGGCAGGGTGACAGGCTAGACAGAGATTGATTAAAGTAATCGTCCAGACCCATTTTTTCTTTGCCTAATTATGTTGAATGTTCCTTCAAAACACCGAATCCACCAAAAATAATTGATTTCCAGGCCTTATTTCCGTAAAAACACGACTTTTGTAAAAAGCGCGCGAAAAAAAAAAATTCATTCCAACAGCCCCGTGAATATTATTGATGACGTCACAGGAGGAGCTAAAATGTAAACAACGTCGTCTGCATTTGTGACACCCGTCGTATCGACCAGCAAATGCAAATGATGAGCGATTGTAGTTCGGTGTCAGACAGTGAATCTGTCGCTGTGACAAATGTAGAGTATGATGCTCAATCTGAGACTGAAGTAGATGATGCTGGTCGCGTATATGTGGAAAACCAACCGCCGAATGTGATACATGTTTGAGCCAGAATACAAAGCCCGCTATGGTGTGTGGCAGTAAAGGAAGAGAGAGAGAGAGAAGAGAGGAGAGAGAGAGAGAGAGAGAGAGAGAGAGAGAGAGAGCAAGGTTAGAATATAGATGAGTAATAAGCAAAACACTATAAAACCATATAATGCATGTTTCAAAGGAGGAATAGGAGGGGAGGAAGAAGGACGGGAAGAGGAGGAGGGGGAGGAGACTCAGGACAATAATGACCTTGTGATGTTTGTAACGATTTAGCAAAGAGGAGAGAGGGAAGAAGGCTGGCACCTCTCCAAAAAATGGATTGGTAAGTAAGGGAACTATAATGTTTGCGTGGGAATCAAATGAAGGTACTTTCGAGAAAATCCTATGGTTAGTTTCGAAACACCACACACACATCTCTGATTGTCGTTCAGGAAAGGGAGTAGGAGAGAGAGAGAGAGAGAGAGAGAGGAGAGAGAGAGGAGAGAGAGTAGAGAGAGAGAAGAGAGAGAGAGAGAAGAGAATAATCGACTAGAAATAAGGAAATGGAGAGGAGGCCTCTTCTCTCTCTCCGACAGGGACTTAATTTAAGGAACCCTCAAATTTTCTCCTTCCTCCTCCATTCTTCTCTCCTTCCTTCCTCTCTCCTCTGCTAATTCGACTAAAAACATCACAAGGTCATTATTTCCTGAGTCTTCCTCCCCTCCTCCTCTTCCCCCCTCTTCTTCCTCCCCCCTCTTCTTCTCCCTCTCTTCCTCCCCTCCTATTCCTCCTTCAAACATGCATTTAAAAAAAGTGTTTTTCTTATTTCTCATCGTATATTTAACCTTGCTCCTCTCTCTCTCTCTTCTCTCCCTCTCTCTCTCTTTTCTCCTCTCCTCTCTCCTCCACTCTCTCTCATCTGTCTCCCCTCCTCCTCTCCCCCTCTTCTCCCTCTCTCTCCCCTCCTTCCTCCTCTCTGCTCTCTCTCTCTCCTTCTCTCCCTCTCTCTCTCTCCTCTCTCTCTCTCTCTCTCTCGTCTCTCTCTCTCTCTCTCTCTCTCTCTCTCACTCTCTCTCTCTCTCTCTCTCTCTCTCTCTCTCTCTCCTCTCTCTCCCCTCTCTCCTCTCTCTCTCCTCTCTCTCTCTCTTCTCTCCTCTCTCTCTCTCTCTCCTCTCTCTCCTTCTCTCTCTCTCTCTCTCTCTCCCTCTTCTTCTCTCTTTTCTCTCTCTCTCTCTCTCTCTCTCTCTCTCTCTCTCTCTCTCTCTCTCTCTCTCTCTCTCTCTCTCTCTCTCTCTCTCTCTCCTTCTCTCTCTCTCTCTCTCTCTCTCTCTCTCTCTCTCTCTCCTCTCTCTCTCTCTCTCTCTCTCTCTCTCTCTCTCTCTCTCTCTCTTCTCTCTCTCTCCTCTCTCTCTCTCTCTCTCTCTCTCTCTCTCTCTCCTCTCTCTCTCTCTCTCTCTCTCTCTCTCTCTCTCCTCTCTCTCTCCTCTTCTCTCTCTCTCTCTCTCTCTCTTTTTCTGTCACACACCATTGCGCTATGGTGTGGCTACGGGATGGGTGGGTGGGTGTGGGGTGATGATCTACCCCTGTCCGCCGCAATAATCTTTTCAACACATTTAACGTTGTCGTATCGGTCTGAAACGTGTGCAAACTTCTCTGGAAACCCACAGCTGTCTTGCTGCACCCATAAAGGATGTATGCATATGGCATATCGCAATTTTTTTTATCAGAAACACCCAAAAATCTTCAAGTACTATATTTATCTCTTGTGTTTACGTGCTTTTGGGTCAGCGCGGGGAGAGGAGGCTTCCTCCTGTGACGTTACCGAGCCGTGGTGTGTCATCTGCAAGCCTTGAGGAGTGTTTTCGAAGCTTGGGGAATTTGCAGATTTTGATGGCGGATTATTTTAAAAACGGCTCACTGGATGCAAAAAGTGACAACATATTGTTGATATACTCGATAATGGATATAATTTTATTGCATTAAATCACGAATGATGAAATGGTCTGGATGATTACTTTAAGAGATTCTTGCCCTTCCGTCACGAAGTGTATAAAGTAAAGCCTCGCTATAACGGACGGTTTGGGGGGAGGGGTCATCCGATATATCTGATAAGCTGATAGCGCGAAAGTTGCAAAGCGTGAAACTCGGGAGGGTACTGTACTCTCACGGTAACTAACATAGAAACAAAATCAAGAAATTGGCTTCAGACTGATATGTTGGATGAATTTATCCGAATTCGCTCGCACCTTCGAATACCTCTCGAATACCGTATTTTACGGCTTATAAGACGCTACATCTTGGAAGACGCACCCTGATTTTGGAAAGAAATTTCTAAGAAAAAAATATATAGATAAACAGATTTTCTACCGGTAGGCGGTAGTAAAATCTACCAATTTTCACGGGAGGCAGTGGTCCGAAGTGTCTTTCTGATGCTCTGTTCCCATGTTCTTTGGCGTATCGTACAACTTTTAGCTTGTATGCGATAGTACGTATTAGTAAATTGTTTTGATGAATTTGCCATGGGTGATAATTTCCAGGACTGAAAAGAGCTTGTAATACATGTGACAGCTTGGTGGTAAATGATACATCAACACTAGCAGACGATAGATGGCGCTGTTAGCGACAATCTGCCGAGCCTCCAGAGGCGGAACGTAGACATCACAGCGTGAGGACAGATTAATTGATTTGAATGTCTTATGGTATTTGAAATACTTTTAACAAGTAAGTACTGAGGTACTGAGTACAGGAAAATACCTTTTATCCGGATATATCCGGACTTCCGGGTAGCCGGTTAATGGAAAAGTCCGGTTAATGGGTAAGTATACCTACGAAAGATGCATTTACTAAAAATAAACATAATATTGTATGATTGTTTCTCTTACCTTATTAGTAGATCATTGTAGAACTGTAATTCACCATAAATAGACATGCCCAGCCCAACATAGCACTCCTGTTCTTGTTGACTATGCACGTATAAATGACACTCCCGTAATGTAGTACCGTAAATTATAAACTAAAGAAACTCAACTGCGTATATGCAAAGACTTTTAACACGAAATTATATCCTAAAGGAACACTTTTTTTTCTTCTATTTTACTTACTTACTTACTACTTAGCAACTGTTCTTGTTAAATAGTCCCGAAAGTCACTTGCAGCATTTTCATCAGCCGACTTTTTTTCTCCACTGACATCCAGCTTTTTAATACCATGGCGAATCTTGAATTTATTTAACCATCCAATCGTGTAACCACACTCTGACTGGACCCCCATTTTTTCATGGAAAGATTTCGCTTTTTCAATAATCATAGGGCCACTAACGCAAGTTCCTTCCGATCGTTTTAGGGCCAACCACTCATACACTGCCTTGTCTACCTCCTCCTGCTTTGGTTTTCGTAACGTTTTCCGCGATTCCACACCTAGTCCAGTCTCAGACTTCAAATAAAATTGCTTTAGTTGTTTAGCCTGTGCTTTTATATCGTACATAGTTGACATGCCAATATTATATTGTTCTAGAATATTTTGTCTCCTTTCTCCACTTTCAAGTCTTTGGCAAATGTCTAGTTTGTCTTTAATCGATAATACGACACGTTTACGTGTTATTTTCTTTGCTGTAACTTTCGGCATGTTGAAAGTACGGATGACTCAAAATACCACTCCGGTCGTCGGGTAGCACTGACCTTGCCCACGGACTGATAAACACTGAATTATCATAGCGCATGGCGCATTATGGCGGGAATAAACAGGTGGCGATAGGTGGCGCTCACGTCTACGGCGGCAAAATTAAAAGTTAAATATTTTGTTACTTTTTTATTTTTTAATACTATTTACTTACCTGCCACAAATTCCGGTTATTGGGTTATTCCGGTTGTTGGGTATCCGGATAAAAGGTATTTTCCTGTACTGAGGAAGTACTACAACATTCGTCTTGGAAGACGCATGAGTATTTTTCAGGTTATTTTTTTGGGGGGAAAAAGGGTCTTATAAGCCGTAAAATACGGTACACCTTGCATTGGAATAAATAAGCATTTTTACAGTGTTTTCAATACCCCGAGTTTCGCGATCCTCAAGTTCAGCGCTATGCCTTCGGAAGAAAGCAAGTGTGAAACTCGGGAGGGTACTGTAGAGTATTGTGGTGTAATGATAAAGTAATACCATCATGGACGCCACCGTGTTCTCGGCAGTATAAACCGAGTACCGTATTTAACGGCTTATAAGACCCACTTTTTCCCCTAATAAATACCCTGAAAAATACTCATGCGCCTTCCAAGACGAATGTTGTAGAAGGTTAGCTTAGGTAGCTATTCAATTCAGCCTCTTATATGATATAACCTCAGTACTTACCTGTTACAAGCATTTTAAATACCATAAGACATTCAAATCAACTAATCTGTCCTCACGCTGTGATGTTTACGAAGATACTGGCGGGAGCCATTCCGCCTCAGCAGATTGGCGCCAACAGCTCCAACTATCGTCTGCGAGTGTTGATGTATCATTTACCACCACCTACTGAGAAAATCAGTAGATTTTACTACAGCCTATCGGTAGAAAATCTGGTTCTTTTCTTAGAAATTTCTTTCCAAAATCAGGGTGCGTTTTCTAAGATGCAGCGTCTTATAAGCCGTAAAATACGGTAGATCTTTTTTAGATGAGTGGGTTTTGGTAAGTCATTGGCCCGAGTGGTTAGGCTAGTACCACAGGTTTTAATTAAAAGTCGGATTAATAAAAATATGTCTATTCTATATGAAGTTTACACATAGCAGTTCACAGAGGATAACGTTTTGGTATAGGAATCGTTATTGTCAAGTCCTCAGGGGGTTTTAATCACCGTGCACTGAGTCCAGACACAACAAAACCTGGATGGAAAGTTATCTGAGAGGAAGAGAAATGAGAACAGTAGTGAAGGATGAAAAGTCTGAATGGAGAAACGTATTTAGTGGGGTACCACAAGGATCAGTGTTGGCACCAATAATGTTCACGATATACATCAATGACATGACGGTGGAAATAAATAGTTATATTAGCCTATTTGCGGATGATGCAAAACTATTACAGGTTGACCATCACTAATCCGGCAACCACGGGACCTTAGGACTGCCGGATTTTCGACATTTCCAGATTATTGATGTTTTGTCCCCTGACTCTATATATGCTGTATACGGGCCCCGTACACAGGGGCCCGTCTTTCTGCTCTAGTCTCCTGTCCCACTCCATTCTGCCTAGGACTGTTACTATTGACGCTATAAGCCTTTCCCTCTGACTCCTATACTTGTTGCATTCCACAATGACATGTTCTACGGTTTCTTTCTCTCCTACCCTGCAGCTACAGTCGGCGCAAAAAAACTTAGGACGCAAAAAAACTTGGGGCGGGAATAACGTCCTTAGCTGTTTTGACAATTTCGGTTTGAGCGGTTGAATTTTTTTATGTTTTTTGTATATTTGGCAGTGTATTAGGGTTTCTGCTGTAGATTCCTTGCTCCTGCCTGCTCTGGATCTTCCAAGTCATCATAGGAAGAGGCTGTTGTGTTTGGTTCTCCAACATTCCTACACCCCCATTCGCCCCTCCATCTTCTACCGCCTTCTCCAGGTCTAATAAAGCATTATGCCGAGCAAACCTCCATCAAATGTGAAGAAGACACATATAGTAACCTTGTATCGAAGTGGGAAAACAATTGGCCAGATAGCGAGGGAGATGTGTGTTTCCAAACATACCGTCTCGGTGTCGTGCAGGCGGGCGCAAGATGGTGAGTTAAGGACTGTTTTGGCGTGGAAGAAAGGGTCAGGGCGGCCAAGAAAAACTTCAAAGAAGACTGATCAACTGCTCAAAATGATTATTGACATCAACAAACCTTATGAGCAGTTGATCAGTCTTCTTTGAAGTTTTTCTTGGCCGCCCTGACCCTTTCTTTCGGCAAATCCGATATCCGGGAAATGGAGGTCCGGGAAATCGAGGTTTGTGTGTACACTGAAATTGAAGTTTTTTCAGCGTAAGCTCAATGCATTGACCACGAAGCTCACATGCATACCTAGAAACACTGAAAAATACTAGAAATACATGCTCTGAATCATCATTGCAGAGAACATCACTATTAACCCTTTCACGCACGGTGACGTGATCGCGTCAAAACGGGCCCGTCTGCAATCTGAGCTTTTGACGCGAATTGCGTCAAAAAACAGTTATTTCTCAGAAAAATAAAGTATTTATCAGAATTACGTCAACATTTTCTGCGTCAAAGATCCAACCTGGACCTATAAAATAAACTAATTGTCAACTCTCGTGTGAGTGGATGTGAAATGATAAGGGTTTGTGTGTCAGTTTCCACTCAGCAGGCAGCCTGTGCGCGCGGATTGTCGTCCCTTTAAAACGTGTCCCTAGCTGGCCATAATGGCCATATGAAAATTGTAATGGTAGCGTTGGAATCCTCATAAAAATCCGCTTTTATTGGCATATAAACCATAAAAATTTGACTCAGGAAGTTTTGAGCTACGAAGTGGTGAACGTAAGTATTTCTTATTTATCTCTACTCAATATTTTTTCGGAGTCGGTAAATTCCGCTATTTATTTGCATTTCTTGTTATTTTTGTCTTTCATAAGGCAGAATAGTCTCTTGCAAAACCAATGATATATAATAATGCCAGGAAAAAAAAATACACATTGGTGAAATTGATAACATAAAAAAATAATTCGCCGCACAGTCTGGCCATTTCGCGGGGCCCCTTAGGGAGCATAAGACGGATGTTGCAGTGGACGGAAAAACTTATTAAACTTTTCGTGCGTGAAAGGGTTAAGGTCCGAGTTAGTGCCGGTGTGGCTGGAATTCTCAATTTTATTGTTTTTGGGCTGGTAAAAGTTTCTAGCAACTTTTTCAGAAGGTTGGCCCTCTAGATCATGTGTACCGGGTACGTGGTACTTATACTTGAATATGATGAGTAGAGGCAGGGCAGGAACCGGAACATGAGATGAGCGAGTGGCGGTGGGTGTGTTGGTAGCGTCGTTGTGGTAGCCGTGGCACGAGCGGTCTAGGCTCAGAGGAGTGGTGTGGTCAACACGTGTTCTGAGGTCTGTGTATGTCTACCGAGTGTCTCTTAAAATATGCGTGCATGGGTATGAGGAATAATTACCAACTTGTAGACAGAAGATGAATATATTTCTCAGCAGAAGTGGAATACAGGAACAGTGGAATATGTTGTGCGTGGGCGGCACACGTGGCCACCCCCGATGAGACGAAGCCGTATGTGTGACCTATGAGTGAAGAGTGAGTGTCGAGTTGAGTGTGGTCTGATCTCTTCTGTCTATGGCAGACGCGGTCTACCCTATTTATAGACAGGTCAAGGAGCGCGGAGTAATACATGAGTGTTTCCATATATCCTACCTACAGTAGAGAGACACCTGACGCCTGATCTAGGGGGCGGGACACTAGTAGGAAAATTCCTCTTTACAGCTGCCTAGTCGGCGTAGGTCAAAGAGAATGTAGAAAGAAGGTGCTAAGACAGTAATTGGAGAGTAATTGGAGAGAGTACACCTACAGTACAGTACATTACCCCCCCCCCCCCCCCCCCCCCCCCCCCCGTCGAAAGAATATGTGGCCTCACGTATTATAGTGAATATAAAGATAAGAACATAACATAGGAGATATATAAGGGACTGTAATGGGTAAAAATGAAGATGAATGGCAACACCAAAAATTGATTGAAATAAACCGATAACCAAAAATGACGCTAAGGAGAATATATGAAAATGAATCACTCAAAAAAAATACAAGTATGGAAATTACTACACCAAGATAACATGAGAAAATCACACAAAATAATGAGATAAACTGTACCAAATGAGAAAATATAAGAAAATCGCACAAACATGGAAATATAAAATCACACCAATAGTAAAATATTGAGGTAAAAAGGAGAAAATATGAGAAAATCCCACAAATATGGAAATATAAAATCACACCAAAGTAGAATATATGAATATCACAAAAAAAAATGGGAAGATAAATCACACCAAAGTAGAATATATGTTAAGTTAACCACTTAACCACTATGCCATGGAGGCAGGGGACTGAAATAAGCTGCACCAGAAATACGTTAACCACGCAAGCAAGCACACTGACAAGACGTGGACATAAAATAACCTGATCAAGAATTACCTACTAATTAACTACTCAAGCACAAGTAAGACGTAGACAGAAATATGCTGAAACAACTAAGTTAACCACGTTACCAGCCGTGGACAAAGTACGCAAAAAATTACATCATTGGTCATGAGAAACCGTATACATTATCACAAAAATGAAAACATTTTAACTCTATTGTCAAAGGACACGCTGTAACTGAACACAAGCGAACAGCAAGCAAGAGATAGCCATAAAAGTTATTCTATCCTACATACCAGCCGAAACACCATGATTAGCCAACGTAAGAGAAAAATGGTCATGACAACATTATACAATTTCAAAAGTGAAAATTATGACTAAGATACCTGATCTAAAAGTCTTCAAAGTATACACTAAGTAGAAAATTATGACCAAAAATTAAACGTACTTACACATTAGGTATCAACTTTTCAACACAGACATAAAATGAGGATCTACTCCTTGTCCAAACGTGCTGAAACTAATACAGGCAACCAACCAGTAAGGAAATAGAGTCTGCAGTTTCTATAACCAAACCAGCTGAAAACACTGACAAGCCAACGAAGGAGAGATGAGTTGAGGAATGGGCGGCGGGCGTGGGCGTAAGCCACGAAGCAGGCCGCGGAAGGCGGACACGATGCCACTGTAGACATCGCCGATGACAGGCGGCAAGCTGGGCCGCGGGCGTGGGACAACAAGCCACAGGAGGGCGTGTGTGGACGCGCTGGCGAGTGGGCGCGCAGAGATGGGTGGCGTGGGCGCGCGGAGGGATGAGATGGGCGGCGAGCAGGCGCGCCGGTGAGATGAGGCGGGCAGGTGGAGATGGGTGGGAGGGGAGGCGAGGCGTTAAGCCGGCTGACATGACTAGCAGGCAGCAGGTGTGGCCAGGGGGAGGGGGTGCAGGAGCGGTGAACACGTGTGGACACCGAATATCCTAACCTCAGCCCAAGAGGTTTAGGAAGGAGACACGCAGGTCAAAAATCTACCAAAAATGAACAAGCAGGTAAAGAAAATGACATAAAAATAGTTGCAGCCCAAACATAATCACAGAAATGCACTCGAATGAGAAAAATAGCCCAAAATATAGCATCACTGTGCTGAGATGAAAAATGTAACCAGAAATGAGTCAAATAAAGTCAAAATATAGGGCACACAGCATATCGCAAAGCACAGGAGACATTGAGTCGCGTTTCAAAGTGACAAGAAAAATAATAACACACGCAAAATATGAAGAGTCACAATTGTCCAGTGACGAGAAAATAATAACACTTGCTGACAACTCACGTTAGCAGGGAAGAAGCATGAACACTCACGATGGGCGCCACAAGGTTGTGCGTGGTCAGCGTGGAAGATGAGCACGTGCGAGGGGCACGGGCGTGGAGAGACCACACGCGACATCAGAATGGGCGTGTGGATGCGGGCGTGGGCCGCAAGCCGTGCGAAGATCGCACGTGACATACCAGACCAGGGGCACGAGGAGCCGCATGGGCGTGGGCGTGCGGGCGGGACATCCAACCAAGAGAGAGGATAGGCGTGCAGGCGTGCGGCATGCGACATCAAAACAGGAACATGGGTATAGGCGCCGTGGGCAGGACATCAGGACATCAGGACATCAAAATGAGCAACACGTGCATGGTGACACACATACCCACACAAAAGAGACACAGACAATAGACCAAACACCAAGCTGTCACCAAACTGCACCGGGAAAGTGGTACATAACTTGAATATAGTGAGTAGAGGCAGGGCAGGAACATGAGATGAGATGAAGGTAACGGCGGGCGTGTTGGTAGCGTCGGTTGTGGTAGCCGTGGCACAAGCGGTTAAGGCTCGGAGGTATACATGGGTTTAAGGACTCTGTGTATGTCTTACCGATGTGTCTCTTAAAATACGTGTGCATGGGTATGAGGAATAATTACCAACTTGTAGACAGAAGATGAATATATTTCTCAGCAGAAGTGGAATACAGGAACAGTGGAATATGTTGTGCGTGGGCGGCACACGTGGCCACCCCCGACGAGACGAAGCCGTATGCGTGACCTATGAGTGAAGAGTGAGTGTCGAGTTGAGTGTGGTCTGATCTCTTATGTCTATGGCAGACGCGGTCTACCCTATTTATAGACAGGTCAAGGAGCGCGGAGTAATACATGAGTGTTTCCATATATCCTACCTACAGTAGAGAGACACCTGACGCCTGATCTAGGGGGCGGGACACTAGTAGAAAATTCCTCTTTACAGCTGCCTAGTCGGCGTAGGTCAAAGAGAATGTAGAAAGAAGGTGCTAAGACAGTAATTGGAGAGAGGACACCTACAGTGCAGTACACATGATCCTAGGTATATGTAGATTGGGTTTTTGTAGGCCAACCTTTTACAGCACGCCGGGACCGATTTTTCACTTGGCTCCCTGGGTAGTGGCATTTCATTACAAGGACACAAATATGATGAGAAAGATAATTACTATAATGATCCGACCAAAAATGGAATATGCTGTCATTGTATGGTCCCCATATAAAAAGAAACATGAAAAAGTTGGAGAGAATACAGAGAATGGCAACAAAGATGGTACCAGAGCTAGAAGAACTTTCTTATGAGGAAATGTTGAAATAAATAAAGTTAGCAACACGCGAGCAGAGAAGAGAAAGAGGAGACTTAATAACAATTTTTAACCTGATAACAAAGATGAAAGAAACCGACAATGAGAGACTACTGACTCGGAAGCAAAGAGAAGGTCGATACACAAGAGGACATACAAAACAACTAGGAAAAGGGAGATGCCTGAACAACATAAAGAAGTACAGCTTCCCTCATAGAAATGTAGAAGTTTAGAATGGACTAAATGAAGAGGTGATATTGGCATATAATGTGCACCAATTGAAAGAAAGACTGGATAAATGTTGATACGGAGACGGGACCACACGAGTGTAGCTCAGGCCTTGTAAAACACAACTAGGTAAATACAACAAGTTTGGGGAGGCGGTAGCAGAATGGTTAGCTTCTCCGACTGGCGTTCTCGGTGACCCGAGTTCGAACCCCGACGAAAACCAAAACCTTTCTGTACCTTCGAGTGGCCTAAGAAAACCCACATTCCCTGCCCATTAACTCTACCTTCAATTGCGAGTGCATCGGAGGACACATGAGGGCGGCATGAGCCTCAAATCACAGGCGTCACTATAAAAATTCTGCCTGCGCCACCACGGGCGAGGGCCAACCGTCACAGCAGCCCTCAAGGGAGCCTACAGGCAGCCTCCAGCGTGGCCGATCAGGGCGTTGGCCGCGTGGGTGTCCACCAAGCGTTCAGCAGGGGTAAGGTGTGATGTGGCAGGGTGTCAAGGTTAGCAGTCAGGAATAATCTGCTTTCAAATATGAGTACATTCTACATCAATACTAATAAGGAGATGTTAGTAGAAAAAGGTACATGCATGATATATACGTACAGTAAATGGCACATGCTTCCCTGAAATGTCACACACGAAATGTGTCACGAAATTCTGTCACTCACAACACTGTCACTGCTCTGCATTGTCCTGTCCTTAAATCCCAGGCAGTGGGAGAACACAGTAGGTGACAAGATGGATGAGTTTTGTGTCCTTATTTCTTTATTTATGCAAATGTACATGAAATATGTTTTTCTATTAGCTTATGCAATGATTTCAAATGCAGTTCCATATATAAAACATCATTCATATAGCTTATAGGGGTTATTAGGACACTTATATGGTACAGGTATTGGAACGCATCCCTGTTAATCCCATAAACCCTAAGTTTGATACACAATGGATCGCTATTCAATTGAGTTTATAGGAACGTAACCCCATCGTAACGAGTGAATACTCTACGTAATAGTTGAGGATTGAGTGTGTGAATGACTACATGCCATTTTTGAAGGGGCCGACCTACAGACCTACCGAAGACCTACTCTTGTGCTCAGACCCTGAGTATTTCACAAAGATTAATACAGTCATGTTCGCTGAAGGAAATGATGCATTACACTTCGAAACAGCATTTATTCTTTATAGCATAAATTGAAATACCGTAAATGGCAGCGTACAAGTTGACTCTTTGAGCCTGAAAAAATCTCTCCAAAACTAGAGGATGACTTATACGGCGTGTGGATAACGTGTGGGTATTGAATACAGCTGTTTCCAACAGCTGATACACAGATTGTAAACACTGATGGGAACGCCACTTAACCCAAACGGCCAGTCAGACAACTACAATATGCGCCACTCCGGTGAGCCTCCGGTGGTTTAGTAAGCCTTGTTAGCCTGTTCAGTGTCTAAGGTTCATTAAGCTGAGTGTCGGCAGTGTAACGGAGCATAGTTTCATAGGTGTGTGGGGTTAGTGGCGCCACGGGCTGTTTTTCTTCTCACATATGCAAATTGCGGAGGGCACCGGTAAGTGCAGTCCAGTCATACTGCCGTGTTTTACTATAATATACAGTATGTAGCGGTACTATCAGGGGACTTTGGTGTTTTTCAAGTGAAAACAAGAGGCGGACCTATAGTAAAGATACATATTTTCATGTAAGTGTTGTGGTGTTATGTGTTTTTGCGACAGGTTACAGTATACCATACCGTAGCCTATCCACATTTAAGCTTTGGCCTATCAGTAGCCTACCGTATTTTTGGGGCCGACTTATACGGCAAGTATAGGCCTAACCCGTAATCTTGAGCTAATAATCTTGAGGTCAACTTGTACGTCTGGTCGACTTGTACGCCGCAATTTACGGTACATGTATTCAGGGGTAGTCCGTTACAGGTCCCGGACCAAAACCAAAGTTGTCACCCAACACAAATAATTTAACATGAATATTTGAAATAAATTCATATTTTAAATATAATTGAACAACCATTATTTAACCAGTGTACTTACCTAGTTGTAGCTTACAGGGCCTGAGCCATACACATATTGTCCTGTCTCCATTTTTTTTTCTGAGGCTCGCATGGTATGCCCTGGAGGTTCACTTGAGGGCTGTGGTGGTTGGCCCTCGCCTGTTGGTAGCGCAAGCAGGATTTTTATAGTGACGCCTGTGATTAGAGGCTCATGCCGCCCCCCTGTGTCCTCCGATGCACATGCAATCGAAGGCAGAGTTGATGGGCAGCATGTGGGTGTTCTTAGACCACTCGGTGGTGCAGAAAGATTTTAAGTGGATTTTGGTTCTCATCGAGGATCGAACTCGGGTCAGCGAGAACGCCACTCGGAGATGCTAATCACTCTGCTACCGCCTCCCCTAAGGTGTTATCACCTCTTCTTGTAGTCCATTCTAGGTGTCTAAATTTCTATGGGGGAAACTATGCTTCTTTGTGTTACTAAAGCATCTTACTTTTCTTAGTTTTTTCATGTGTCCTCTCCAATATCTAGCCTCTATTTCTCTTTTAAACAGCAAATTTTGTTCTGTCCACTTCTTCAAAGTAATTTGTCAATTCATATAAAAGGGTAAGTCTCCTCTCTTGTTTTTTCGAGTGCTGACAGTTTCATTTCCTCTGGTCTTTCCTCACATGTTAGATTTTTCAAGTCAGGCACGATCTTACTTTCTATCCTTTGTATTCTCTCTAATTTTCTAATATTCTTTATTTTGTTAGAGGACCATACAGTTTCAACATATTTTAGTTGTTATCATTGTGGTGACTTTTTCCCATCATATTTTCATCAATGAAGTGAAAAGCTACCCATATGTTCCTTAGCATTCTATATGTATCATTGAATACGTTATTTATATGGCTCTCTGTTAATAGATCATCTTAAATAGAAAAGATAAATATTTGCCAAGGTGTTTCTCTTTATTTTACCTTGTTATTACATATTTCCCAGCCTTAAGGTCCAATAAAGTCTCATTCCATTTTTCCCCATTACCATTACATGATATTCATTTGCATTAAGTTCCATTTTCTTGCTTTTCTAATTATTTATATCTGCCAGGATGAAGATGAGTGGCTACTGTACATCTTTGCTGAAGGAATAACTCGACCACAAGTGCCTCCTCACTTCCCTCCTTTAGTGGAAGCAATGTTGCGAGAGCCACGAACCACTGTGGACTATCAGACTCAACGAAGGATGTGGTCTCATGCCATCTTCTTCCTCCAGAGAGAAGCACGGCTTCTTGGTCTCCTGATGCAGGCACAGAAGGTGTCAATGTTAGTAATTACTTCTATTTCATTATTTTATTTGTTTACAACCATGCTCATTACGTATTTCCTATAGCAAGGAGATTGGAATTTCATTTTCAAGAAATAGCAAAAATTGAAAACAAAGATTTATCACTCAAAATTGTCTGCATTCATTCTACTAGTTATGAAGAAAAAAACATTTGTTACAAGATAGACTCAAAATAATTTTTGTTATCATGCTGACCACTATTCAAGCTTTTTATGTATTTCGTAAAAAGATGTTTCATACATTCTGCAAATATGGTAAGTAATTAGTATAGAATGTGAATTCTTATACAGTAGGGACCCAAATATTGCACGGCGTAATAAAGGAAGAAGCAAGAGCAGTCCGTGACCGCATACATCCGCCAAAGTTGAAAAATATTACACTTGTTATACAATGAAATTAACACCTTCACATTCCGTAATTATGTTTATGAATTCTTCCCAGTGGCAGCCAGTGGGAGATGCTGAGGGAAGGGCTTTTATACGTGCAAAAAAGTTTTCTTTCCAGAGTAATTTGCCTCCTACTAAATACGCTTATCAGTATAAATGTTATACTGTTATCTTTGGAGATGTTTGTTCTATAAGATTATCACATAAAAAAAACTGTAAAGTACACTAAATATATGCCATTATGAGACTGAATAAGTGTGCTTAACCCTTACAGCAGTAACAGTGTACGTCGTCCGCCGTGCTTGTCCCACCTCCATTTCAGTGTCTAGCGGGAAGCTTGGATCCTCATGACGTTGCCACATATATTTTGACCTTACCAAATTGGTTTAGGTAAATATATAATATGTCTGGGGCTGATATGACAGCTGATATTGCCTCACATTTGTCGCAGTATTTGCTTTGTTTCCTTCACTTCACCTTCTCCTCAATTCTTTTTATCAACCAACTACAATCCTTTTCACACAGCTGGCATTTCTGTGTCTCTCATCAACTCCTTCTTTTCTTACTACCTTTTTCATTACTATTATTATTATTATTATTATTATTATTATTATTATTATTACACTAGGGTCCCACATAAAACGAGAAATTGGTCGATAAACGAGGTCATTCTATGTGAATTCGCTCTATGTGAAACACATAACCTATGGGAAAAATTGATATTGGTCGATTGGTCCTCCCTTGCATGCCCGTACATTTATACACATTCACACCCATGCATATCAAAACATATATAAATGATAAGTTATGCATAGAAATGATGAAATAGGCATATTGTTGCTTACCTTAAATCTAATAGGGATTATGTAACGGGGCCGAGGGGTTCCGAGGCATCTTAGAGGTCACTCATCGTCACATCGGCGGTAGCGGAGTGGTTAGCGTCTCCGACTGGTGTTCTCGGTAACCCGAGTTCGATCCCCGAAGAAAACCAAAACCTTTCTGCACCGTCGAGTGGCCTGAGAATACCCATATGCCCTGCCCTCTACCTTCAATTGCGAGTGCATCGGAGGGCACAGGGGGGCGGCATGAGCCTCTAATCACAGGCGTCACTATAAGAATCCTGCCTGCGCCACCACGGGCGAGGACCAACCATCAGAGCCCTCAAGTGAACCTCCAGGGCCTACCATCCGAGCCATGGATCACCACCGCCTACAGGCGCTATAGGCACAAATGAAGAAGGGGGGGGGAAAAAAAAAAAAAAAAAAAAAACACTGACGATATCGTGAATGGATCACAACATATATCCTTCACATGAATGTTTTTTTGGGTAATAATGGACGAGAACTGCGCGATCGCTACCGCCTTTACATCGGCCAGAGCTTCCCCGATCACAGCTGATAACTTGTAAACAAACCCACAACAACGAAAGTGTACCCTCGAATGAAAACCATCAATAAATTATGATAACTGACGATATTGTGAATGGATCACAACATACAGTCAGCACCATTGGTATTGGCGCAAAACATGCTGCGCCAATACCAAGGGCGCGGAACAAAGCACCCTCCAAAACCTTGGTTCAAATCCGTCAAAGATATTGGTGCGCGAGATGTAGACAAAGATGACTAACCTTGAGCTACTCACCAAGTTTGAAAGCATTAGTCAGCCTTGGGCATTGACAGTGAGAGGCTCTTGCTTTTTTTTTGTTGCATCACGGGTGTTTTGCAAAAAAAATCGCGCCAATATCAATGGCGCTGACTGTATATCCTTCACATGAATGGTTTTTTTTGGTAATAATGGATGAGAACTGCGCAATCGCTACCGCCGTTCCCCACCTCATGCCATTCTCACCTCACCTCCGTGGCGACACGCCGCCGCCGTGCCCCTCCTCACCCCATGCCAGGGACACACAGCCTTCGTTATGTACGATATTTCGGCGCTCTATATGAGAACACCTCAGATTTGCCCTACTTTGATGGCGGAATCGTTCTATATGATCACATTCGTTCCTAACGAAAATTTAGGAATTTTATTTATTTAAGAAATAATAACAATAATTTATTAATTTTAGATTTTAATATTTTAGGTCGTTCGTTCTATAGGAGAAACGCTCTATGTGAACTACGTTTTATGCGGGACCCTAGTGTATTATTATTATTATTATTGTTTTTATTATTATTGTTATTATTATTATATTATTATTATTATTATTATTATTATTATCATTACAGTGGTCCCTCACGTTTGGCGAGTTTCAGCTTGGCGAAACACAGTATTGGCGATAGGTTGGATATGGTACTAGAATCCGAATTTGGCCCTTCAAATTCACTTTTGGCGAGACGCGCGCTGACGTCTTGAAAGAAAACTTTTAGCACACTCTTTGTTTCACTATTCATTTATCAATAATACTCGGTCCCAGCAAAAATTCCATAACCATTTCCCTGCCTCCCTTCCATCATCTCCTTCCAACTGTTTATTCCTATTTCACGTGTCACTACTGTTATCATCTCCGTTCTTTCCCTGTTCTGTCTGTAGTCGGCTGCCGGCAGCGGCGGTCAGCAGACTGGACGTAGAGGGTAGGTTAAAGGTGGTGATGTTCGGTGTGATGATCTGATTGTATAGAATTTGACGGTGGGAGTGAAAGCGAGGACACTGGAACAGGAAGTGCTCAATCGACTCCGGGACGTTCCTGCACCAGAGGCAGTGCGGGTTTGGTGAGAGGTGCAAGCGGTGCAGGTGGGCTGTGAGTGTTGTGTGTTGGCAGCCCGCAGGCGGTTGAGGGAGACATCCAGGAAGCGGGATGTTTCTCTTATCCATGGATGCGGGGAGGAGTCTGAGCGGTAATGACCCATGGTGGTGGCACGGAGGGTGTTGCCTAGCGATGTATCCCAGGTGAAGCGGCAGACCCGAGATATCAAGACGTTTTACAGTGTTGTTGTTGTTGTTGTTGTGTTGTTGAACGATAGTGATGTCGAGATCGACGATATTCGCCCTGATGTACACCTGTGAATTACCGTATTTTACGGCTTATAAGACGCTGCATCTTGGAAGACACCCTGATTTTGGAAAGAAATTTCTAGGAAAAAAAAATAAACAGACCACCAAAACTGTTGTCCGATATACAGTTATTTTCACACACGAACACACTTACTACTCATTATCTTCATTCAGCACTGCTCATCAGCCATTTTTATTTTCTAGCATGTATGCGATAGTATAAGTAAATCGTCATGTTGGCTGGCTGAACATGTATACGCAGGTCGGACGGCGGGAGTGAAAACAAACCGGACCGGGGTGGTGTGCAGCTGCGTGCCTGCCTGGTGTGGCGATCAGCTGAGTCTGGCTTTGTCGTCCTGAGTGTAAACTCCTCTCACGCCCTCCCGTGCCTCACTACGTTGCCTGCCTCCTGTGCCTCACCACCTCATGTTTGAATGTTCCTGTATGCGTGTAGTATTTGTGATGGCTGCATGTACATAAGTATACAAACTTTCATCTAATGTAACAAAGTTCCTTATACACGGAATGGCTGTTGGCGCTAATTTGCCGAGGCGGAATGCTCCCGCCAGTACTGTACCTTAGTAAACATCGTAGCGTGAAGACAGATTAGTTGATTTGAATGTCTTATGGTATTCAAAATACTTGTAACAGATAAGTACACACAACCCTCGTTTTCCCGGACCTCCATTTCCCGGATATCAGATTTGTCGGACAAAATCCGAAGTCTGGGTATATGTCCCGGACAAATGCCTGGTCCAGTACAGGGAGGTCCCGAAGATACGGGCAGTTAGGTTCCACCTGGCATACTCGTGAAGCAAAATCTCGTATAACGAAACACATAACTAATGGTAAAATATAGGTTTGGTTCCAGGACCCCATCAATTAAAAAAAAAAAAAAAAAAAAAAACATGTTTTTCAAACTAAAATAAACTACACTACCCTCCCGAGTTTCGCGCTTGCTTTATTCCGAAGGCATAGCACTAAACTCGAGGATCGCGAAACTCTGCTATTAAAACTCTGTAAAAATGCTTATTTAGTCCGGTGCGAAGCGTAGTACAGTAAAACCCTTATAACTCGGCACGATAAGGGCTCTGGCCCTTGCCGAGTTATTCAATGTGCCGAGTTATGCAATGTCCTCCTCTGATATGGGTTAAACAAAAAACACACAAAAAATGTAAATACAGTACTGTAAAAGCATAAAAACTACACTTACCAGTGAACGGGTAGAATGTGCTGGATTTTATATCAAACTCAGCACAAATAGCACGCATGGACGCACCTGCATCCATCCTTGCCAGCACTTTCACCCTTTCCTGCAGGCTCAGGCTCTTCAATTTCATTCCCTTCCTGCTGGAGACACCCTTGCATGATGGAGCATCTTGATATACGTACAGTACTGTATGATGTAATCCCAAAACACGTAAAATAGGTGGCAAAGTAAAGCAAAGGTCGGGTACCAGTACGTAGGTCAGAGCCATGTTTTTGTCGTCCAAGCACCGTCTTGGATTACGAATCCCAATCCAATAACACTTGCTGAAATGTGTGTTATACTACTTCGTGATATTGTTTGCAATGTTTTGCATTGATTATTATTTTGGCTCCTACCAAGCTTGTTGTGTTTTTGAAGAAGAAACCAATCCTTTTTCAATTCCGACAAAAAACGGAATTCGTATCCACGACGGTGCTTGGACGACATAAACACGGCTCAGCAGCTGACAGCCTACGCGCTGGTTCACGACCTTTGCTTTACTTTGCCACCTATTTTACGTGTTTTGGGATTACATCATACTGTATTTCAAGATGTCAGCTCCATCACGCAAGGGTGTCTCCAGCAGGAAGAGAATGAAATTGAAGAGCCTGAGCCTGCAGGGAAGGGTCAAAAGGACAAAAACACGACTTTATGCGACTGAGGATATGCCGAATGTAAGCAAAGAGATAACAGTTTTTTTTTTTTTATTACATGCCTATAGCGCATGTAGGCAGTGAGCTCCAGGGGTGGTATGCCCCATATCAGCAGCTATAACATCAATATGCAGAGATACATTATTTTTTGGCGACTTTCTGTTTACATGTGCACACAAGAGGTTGTGAGGGCATGATATGCCGAGTGAAAACCAAGAGATGCAGTTTAGGGGAGGCGGTAGCAGAGTGGTTAGCGTCACCGAGTGGCGTTCTCGAAGACCCGAGTTCGATCCCGAGTGAGACCCATAAATCCACTTGAAATCTTTCTGCACCATCGAGTGGCCTAAGAACACCCACATGTCCTGTCCATTAACTCTACCTTCGAGTGCGAGTGCATGGGAGGACACATGGGGCCGGCATGAGCCTCTAATCACAGGCGTCACTATAAGAATCCTGCCTGCGCCACCACGGGCGAGGGCCAACCATCACAACCCTCGAGTGAGCCTCCAGGGCCTACCATACCACCCCTGGAGCTCACTGCCTACACGCGCTATAGGCATAGATGTAATAAAAAAAAAAATGTAAAACTTTGTCTGTGCCTTGCCGAGTTATATCAAATTCCAAGTTATACAGTGCCGAGTTATAAGGGTTTTACTGTACCATATTTTACGGCTTATAAGACTCACGTTTACCCCCAAAAAATACCCTGAAAAATACCAATGGTCTTCCAAGACTAATGTTGTAGTACTTCCTCAGTACAGTCAAACCTCGATATAACAGACCTCAATTTAACGGACTTCGGATGTAACAGACTCCATTTGCGGGACAAATTTGCGGGCAAGAATGACATATCAGACCGCTCATCGCCGCTCGAATTGTCAACTCAACATAATTGTATTATTTTCTCATTTTACTTTGGAATGCTTGGGTTTTAAGGAGTTTTGATGTATCACATATTAAGTACTCAGTGCCTCAGTACTTACCTGTTACAAGTATTTCAAATACCATAAGACAATCAAATCACCTACGTAATCTGTCCTCAAGCTGGTACGTATGTTTACATTCCCCCTTTTGGCGGTAGATTGCTGCGATTGCCTCCAACAGCACGCCATCTATCATCTGCTAGTGTTGACGTATCATTTACCACTAAGCTGTCATACGTATCTTAAACTCCTTTCAGTCCTGGAAATTATCACCCATGGCGAATTCATCAAAACAATTTACAATACTATCACATACAAGTTAAAAGTTATACGATACGCCAAAGGAAATGGAAACAGACCAACAGAAAGACACTTTTGGATCACCGCTGAGAGAAGCGGTGGCCGACTGGTCCGCGCCGAGCACATGGCTGGCGGCTGGCCAACAGACGACAGTGGCCGACTGGCCGTGCGGTGATGTAAAAAAAGGACATTACCTCCCCTGTAAACGCGGTACACTCACGCTTACTAATCTCTTTTTTGAGGGCTGGGAAAGTGATTGATGGTGTTCATCTGTCAGACTATGTCCTCCGGATGTTGGACTTTGGATCTATTCCTCATTACATTGAAAAATGTAAGGAAATAGGGAATATAGATCCATATAACATACCGCGGCACATATGGAAGGACATCACAACTCTGCTTGGTGGCGATCTGCCAGGCTTATTACGCCAGTGATATATACCACTACCTTGTGAGCTTGAAAAGTATATTCAATCACTCTACCCATGTCTACAATTCTTAAAGACTAGTCAATTCGCACTGCAGTTTAATACACAGCTTAAGCACTGCAAACGTAGTAATAATAATGAGCTGTAGCTACTACTGTGTGCGTGAGAGGAACGGTGAATGGTGTGCAGGAGCGGAGGTTGTCGGAGAGAGCCTCTCCCAGTCGCTTACACAATCAGTGAGTGCTGAGGGTGGCGTGCTTTCTTATACCCCGATTGATGATGATATTTATTTAGTTAACGCTAATTTATGCATGGTGCTAATTCATTTATCAGAAAACGAAATATATCAATGGAAAGCTAATCCAATTTCGCTTCTACTAATGCAGCCCATTAACTCTTATAAAAATCCTGCTTGCGCCACCACGGGCGAGGGCCAACCATTACAGCCCTCGAGTACAGGGCCTACCATCCCACCCGTGGAGGTCACTGCCAAACAGCACTATATGCACACACACACAAAAAAAAAAAAAAAAAAAAAAAAAAACTAAGCAGCGCGAAACTCGGGAGATAATGCGCGAAAGTCGGGATGGTAAGAAGTTAGGCTTCAGCGCGAAACTCGAGGATCGCGAAACTCGCATAGCGTGAAACTCGGGAGGGTAGTGTATAGCAAACACAACAAACTCTCAAACTCGCAAATATAGAGCTCTATATACCACACCACCACACAAAACACAGTGAATTAAGAGTGTGACAGCACAGTAGGACAGAGCACAAATAAGTCACAATAAGCACATTAAGTAAACCAGCAAATCACTAAAATCGACTCACAAGGCACAATACATACAAGCAACAAAGACGTTGTATGTACTCTTGGGGACGCCGCGTGATACACTAGACTCGAGAGGGTACGGTAGGTAAGGGACAAGGGAGGGGTGCGCAGACCTCTTCCACTGCCCACAAACTCGTCCCTGCGCATCTGAATCATTGTACATCGTCCAGGGTTGTGAATTTTTGTCAGCCACATTGTCGTACCGAGCCACCAGAATGATCATATTTTCAGATTGATTATCGTACAACCTTAGGTAAAATCATATACGTAGTCAGTAAATGACTTTATAATTTTAGTAAATAACTTGTAATTTACTTTAGTAAATAACTTGGTAATTTTACTCACCCCAGTTTGAATGTCATAGCATTGGATTTTAGATCTCGTATATTGAAAATAGACCCTGATTTACACATCTCGTATCATCGGATTCTCGTACAGGTATATCGAATGCTCGTATAACGGGACCTCCCTGTACTTAAATTGACAAAGTTCTCCGGCGGTCCGAGCATCTCCTGTCACCCTTGGTCAGTGTCCGCACCTCCCACCAGGTGGCAGCATGGTCAGTAGGGTGCCAATAAAAATCAAAAGTTTGAATTTTTCTTCCTACTTTGGTGTAATGGTGCATCTATGCAAGAAACCATCGTATGCAAAGTTTGACCTCAATCGGTTGATATTTAGGGGTGGTGGATTACAACTTTGTTATTTACCCTTATGCACTGGCCTATTAAGGAGGGGATGTCATCTCTTGAAAGCGGACAAGCCGGACATCCCTTCCCCAGCAGGGCTGCTGGTCCCCCTTTTGGTGAGTATTAGCCCCTCGGTGGGGGGGGTATCATGGGGAGCCACCCCACTCATTGCGGCCGGCTTGGCCGGGGAAGGGAAGCCTTCGAGGTCCCGGGCTGTTGATGGAGATGGGCCTCCACAACTTGGAGGAGGAACTGGCGCTGTTCCTCGTCTTTGGTCAGCCGGAGGTTGAAGGACTGGATGAGCGCCACTCCTCGCTCGGCTGTGTCGTTGACGACGCGAAGTCCCTCGATTCGGCGGCAGGCCTCGACGTACGATTCCTCTTCCTGCCACTTCCGAGGGTTGGCGGACAGGAAGTCGGTCTTGATATCAAGAGCTTCGAAGAGGCGGAGGGAATTTTTTGTGGCGAAGGAGGGCAGTGTTGCCGCAGGAACTTGTGATGATGGGAGGTTTATTCGCTTGGCGGGTTCCTCGGCTCCTTCATCGTAGAGAATGGCCTGTACAATTGCTTGTTTGTCGGAGACAGGGAGACGTGAGTCGAACAGTGACAGGCCAATGAGATCTTCGCTCAAGTACCAGAAATGGCGGCTCAGAGTGGTGAAGCAGGCCTTCCGAATACTTTCGTCATGGTACTGAAGGATGTCCTTAGCGAATCCAAGATCGTTGGCGGGAGCGTAGGATGGAACCATCGATTTGAACCATCGCAGGACGTAGATCTCGGTTGCGAACGATGAGAACCGCTGGAGGGCTGACATTTCTCGAGGTGTGACGACTTCAGTCAGCTGCTCCCGAAACAAGATCATCTTCAGAGCGTAAATGATACGCGCCATCCAACGCGCTCGATGAAGCGCTCCGGGGCTACGGATCGAGGTCTTCGGAAGAGCGCCGCCGAGGAAAAGGATGCTCAGCTCAGCGAGTTCCTTATACAGGAAAATACCTTTTATCCGGATACCCAACAACCGGAATAACCCAATAACCGGAATTTGTGGCAGGTAAGTAAATAGTATTAAAAAATAAAAAAGTAACAAAATATTTTTAACTTTTAATTTTGCCGCCGTAGACGTGAGCGCCACCTATCGCCACCTGTTTATTCCCGCCATAATGCGCCATGCGCTATGATAATTCAGTGTATCAGACGACAGACTGACGAGTCAGACAAAGTATATGATGAAATCCGTGAGCTGATGGCTTCCAAAGACTCTCACATCGACATGGCAGGAATGGATGAAAATATACTAGATGAGTGGCTTGCAGTTGATGAAGATATTTCTGTGACAATGAGTATGGACGACGACCAAATAATTGCAGCCGTAAAAAATGAAAATGAGCAGATAACGTCTGGGAGCGAAAGTGAGGAGGAAGATGAAACCGTTAAAGTGTCATGGGAATCAGCACTTAACGGCTTACAAAATTACATCAACTTTGCACAATGTCACCAATTTATATCTCCAAGAAGTCATGCGACTTATAATGTTACAAAATAAGACTTTACATGAACGTCGCAAAGCACTCAAGCAGACCGATATCAAAACAATGTTCGCCCGCGCAATGAAACAAAGACAAGCGCCAGTATCTGTGCCGGGGCCATCAACTACAGCCGATCCTGCTGTGCCTGGACCATCATCTGTCCAAGACTCAGTGCCTGATGAGCCACTATCACCACTGTCAGACAACCCAGACGACCCGGACCTGGAGTTTTCTGACCAGACTGCCTAGCCCTAAACAAATACAGTAAGTACAATAAACAAATAAAATAGAAGAAAAAAAAGTGCTCCTTTAGTATATAATTTTGTGTTAAAAGTCTTTGCATATACGCAGTTGAGTTTCTTTAGTTTATAATTTACGGTACTACATTACGGGAGTGTCATTTATACGTGCATAGTCAACAAGAACAGGAGTGCTATGTTGGGCTGGGCATGTCTATTTATGGTGAATTACAGTTCTACAATGATCTACTAATAAGGTAAGAGAAACAATCATACAATATTATGTTTATTTTTAGTAAATGCATCTTTCGTAAGTATACTTACCCATTAACCGGACTTTTCCATTAACCGGCTACCCGGAAGTCCGGATATATCCGGATAAAAGGTATTTTCCTGTAGTCGTCACGGGGCTGCTTTGTCTGAAGCAGACGTTTCAAACCTTGAATGAGATCATCCCTCTTGGAGACCAGAGTCTCCGGCAGATCTTCGTTGGTGGGAGGGTTTATTGCCGACTGGTTGATGTAAGACCAGTAGTCCTTGAAGCGAGAGAAGATGGTGATCTCAGGACCAGAAGATGACCCCAAACACGTAGAAAAGGCCTTCTCAAGGACAAGTTCGTGGACGTGATGACGGCAAGCAAGTGAAACGAGGGGTCGGCCGATCTTCTGTTGCAAGATGGTGCATGCACCATTGATGGCTCCAGTGTTGGCACTGGTTGTGTCGAAGCACATCGCCACGACTCGTTCCTGGACCCCCCAGTCTTCTAGAGCCTCGAACACAGCTGTAGCGGCGGCATCACCAGTTCCGGAGTGCAGTTTCGGGACTCCTAGGAGCTTCTCCACTCCTTCTCCTGTGATGAGGATGGCGAGTCTTTCGGCGCGAGTGCCATCGTCCTGAGGAAGGATCTTCCCGTCCCAATGAACGGTAAGAGGGGTAAGAGGACTGAAAGTCTCTTTGATGTCCTTCGCCAAAGTGGACCTGTACTTCGCTCTTGCCTGTCGAATGGACTCTGGATTCAGCACAAGCTCTTGTGGATCGTGGCCCAAGCTACTTGCCGTAGCCGCCACAATTCGAAGGGCTTGGCGGCTACTGACCCCAGTTCTGTCAAGGGCTCCGACGAGATCAAGGATAGGACGGACTTCGTGCCCCGTGTCCTCAATCGCTTTGGTGGAGAAGCGACCCCGGCGTCGGAAGAAGAAGTCGATGTGTTGGCAGCGTTGGCTGGACTTGATGACTCAGACGATGACGACTCCAGCTCCACCATCTCTTCTCCTTTTGGTGTCTGTTGACGGCTACGTGAGAGAGAGCTTTCACGTCAGCAAACCGATTCTTTCAGCTTCTTGTCCAGACCAGCCATCGAACCCCGCCTCCCCTTCTCCCGCTGGGCAAGAAGGAATTCCTTGTCTTCAGGAATGGTCATCAGAGTGAGGGCGTCGGAGTGGGCGATGTCCAAAAGGTGTGGGAGACTTTCTTGGAAGGTCTTCTGTTTTTCGGCAGGCGTGACTCCAGAGTTATTCTTGCTTTTGCTCAGGATCTTCCACTCGTCGAAAAGTCCAGTAATCTTCCTCCTCACGCTAGTTTCTGCGATGGTGGGGATCCTAGCTCGTGTCCAGAAGTCGAGGACCTCCTTTGCAGCCTCAGCTGCACTCTGCTGCACCGTCTTCTTCTCTTCCTTGTGTGCGTAGAAAAATCGTCGTAAAACGTCTCCATGGCTGGGAAGTTTTGCTCCTGTGATAGTAGGAACACTATGGCCAAGAAGCCAAACTTCAGTTTGCTTTCTCGTGGTCATAACCTTAGGGCGAAAAGAGGAAATGTTCAAGATCGATCCGCCACCTCTAAATATCAACCGATTAGCCTGAAACTTTGCACATGACAGTTTCTAAGTACAAGGCAGAATACCACAAAAGTACGTGAAAAAATATTGACTTTGATAAATTACCCCTATGCGCTATTGGCACCCTAATGGTCAGCGATCGTATTGTTTACATTTGGGCACAAGAAACACTCACGGTTCACCTGTACCGCCTCCGTTAGTCCCCTGACCCCCACTGCCCCTGGTGCAGGAACGTCTCCTTGACTATTGAACACTTTCTGCTGCCTCCCGTCAGGTGGCAGCATGGTCAGCAATCGTATTGTTTACATTTGGGCACAAGAAACACTTACGGTTCACCTGCACTGCCTTCGTTAGTCCCCCGACCCCCACTGCCCCTGGTGCAGAAAGTCTCTGAGACTATTGAACACTTTCTGCTGCCTCCCGCCAGATGGCAGCATGGTCAGCGATCGTATTGTTTACATTTGGGCACAAGAAACACTCACGGTTCACTTGCATCTCCTTCGTTAATCCCCCGACCCCCACTGCCCCTGGTGCAGAAAGTCTCTGAGACTATTGAACACTTTCTGCTGCAGTGTCAGCGCTTCCACTCCCACCGTGTAGTGCTACGCTCTCAACTTCTCACCCTGAACGTTGGCAGCGGCTGGTGTCCACCCCTCCCGGCAACACGCTGTCATCCGCCTCACCTGTGCCTTCCTGAGAAAGACAGGTCAACTACAGCATCACAGGACATCACCAGGGCTCAAAGTGTTCCCCAAGGGATCCTCGCAGCCCTAAAAACAAAAACAAATTGATGTAAAAGTCCACGGCGGGGTAGTTGATATTGGCGGTTGCCAGACAGTAAATACTGGAGTAGGATAAACGTCCGGGGGTGGGTAATGGCCCCGAATTTTTTCGATTCCCGGACGTTTGCAGTTCCCGGACCAGTGCTCCCCCCTATTAGTCCGGGAAAACGAGGTTTGTGTGTACTGAGGCTACATCATATAAGAGGTTAAATTGAATAGCTACCTAAGCTAACCTCCTACAACATTCGTCTTGGAAGATGCATGAGTGTTTTTCAGTGTATTTTTAGGGGAAAAAGTGTGTCTTATAAGCCGCAAAATACGGTAGTCACAGTCGCGAGAGTTGTTTGGTCTTTCTCAGGAAGGCACATGTGAGATGGTGGGGCGTCAAAACTTTTGATATCGATTTACATTAAATTAACAGTACATAATAGAATAAGTAATGTCATTCCTGTTACCATATTTTACAGCTTATAAGACGCACTTTTTTTCCATAAAAAACACCCTGAAAAATACTCATGCGTCTTCCAAGATGAATGTTGTAGGATGTTAGTTTAGGAAGCTATTCAATTCATCCTCTTATATGATGTAACCTCAGTACTTATCTGTTACAAGTATTTCAAATACCATAAGACATTCAAATCAACTAATCTGTCTGCACGCTCTGATGTTTACTGCGGTACTAGCGGGAGCCATTCTGCCTCGGCAGATTGGCGCCAACAGCCATTCCGTGTATAAGGAACTTTGTTTGCTACATTAGATAAAAGTTTTTATACATATGTACAATTTGTACATGCAGCCATCACAAATACTACACGCAGACAGGAAAATTCAAACAATATGTGGTGAGGCACAGGAGGCAGGCAACGTAGTGAGACACGGGAGGACGTGAGAGGTGTTTACACTCAAGACGACAAAGTCAGACTCAGCTGATCGGTACGCCAGGTAGGCACGCAGCTGCACACCGCCGCAGTCGGGTTTGTTTTCACTCCCGCCGTCCGAACTGCGTGTACATGTTCAGCCAGCCAACATGACGATTTACTTATATTATCACATACAAGCTAGAAAATCAAAACGGCTGATAAGCAGTGCAAAAATGAAGATAATGAATAGTGAGTGTGTTCTTGTGTGACAACAGTTTTGGTGGTCTGTTTTTTGTGTTTTTTTTCTTAGAATTTTTTTACCAAAATATGGGTGCATCTTCTAAGATGCAGCGTCTTATAAGCTGTAAAATACAGTAATTGTGTTTGGTTAAGTACCTTGTCAATGTGTAATTAGTTTTTCTTTAATAGAGTTCCCACACATTGTAAAAACACAGCCCATTTTCTTGCCGCTCCATCCATTAATTATGAGTCAACACAAAAGGCTATTATATGGTTCTGGGAAAATTCATTGACTCAATAATTTGAAATAGTCATTTATGGTTATGGGCATTGCAGGGCTAATACACATACTGCCCAGAATAATATATTGTGGATACTAGCTGTACTACACCAGTACAAATACACCGAAAAATTAAGAAATATTTGAATTTCATTCTTTTTATACACTTCATGCTAGACTTTTGATAGTGATAAGAATGACAACAATAATAATAATGATGAAAAAAAATACAATAGCAATAATGATGAGTGACAGTTTCGGGTGACATGGGTGAGTTTCAAGCCTACGTATTAATTTTTTTATTTTTCAATATATTTAGTTATTTATGCAAATGTACATGTAATATGTGTTTCTATTACCTAAGGCAAGGATTTCACCACTTTGATATTAAAAGGAAATTTTTTGAAAATACAAAATATAATAAAGGGTCAAGGAACGCATTCCTGTCAATCCCATCGAACCTTATGTTCGATATACAATAGATGGCTATACAATTGGCTTTTTGAAGACGTAAACTGATCGTATAACGAGGGAGCACTACACCATGTATCAATGTGATTCACTTAGAGCAGAACTTTAAGTTTAAAAGTGTGTTTTGTTGTAACTTCCCTTTTGTTTTCAATTATTTTGTGTCTGGGAAACCATCTGATAATTTGATAGCTATCAGATGGTTTCCTAGGCACAAAATACTAGTAACTGACCATTTTATGTACATCTACACCACTGAACGTTTCACATATGATACCTATTTCCCATTCCAATATGGATAGAGGTACATATAAACAACAATAGAAAGATGATGCTTTGCTGAATTAATTCAAGGTTTGATAGGTATGTAACTTATTATTAATAAAAATATTGCCATACAAAGAACTTATATCATTAAAAAGAATGCTTGTACAACAAAGCATAAGTGCAAATTCTTTAATCTTATATCATCGGCTTCTCTTGTATCGAATTATCATATAGTGCGATCATACTGCATCTACATCTCTTTATTCACATCGTCAGTTCATGTAGAGATGAAAAAACAGATAAGAGCACCAATGAACAGATAAGAGCACCAATGAACCTTCAACGCCAAGGAAAAGATGGAGACTGCCACTTCTGATCCCACTCTAGCACACCATAGATCTGTCCCAGACCCAACGACCCATATGTATTTACCTAGTTGTGTTGTGTGACGATATCACCTCATTTAGTCCATTCCAAACTTCTACATTTCTATGAGGAAAGCTGTACTTCTTTATGTTGTTCAGGCATCTCCCTTTTCCTAATTGTTTTGTATGTCCTCTTATGTATCGACCTTCTCTTTGTTTCCGAGTCAGTAGTCTCTCATTGTCCGTTTCTTCCATCTTAGTTATCAGTTTAAAAATTGTTATTAAGTCTCCTCTTACTCTTCTTTGCCCAAGTGTTGGTAATTTTATCTCTTTCAGCTTTTCTCGTAAGTTCTTCTAGCGCTGGTACCAACTTTGTTGCCATGCTCTGTATCCTTTCCAAGTTTTTCATATGCTTTTTTTTATATAGGGACCATACATAAATGGCAACATATTCCATTTCTGGTCGGATCATTGTAGTAATTATCTTTCCCATCATATTTTTGTCCGTGTAATGAAATGCCACTTTAATATTCTTTAACATCATGTACGTATCTCCAGATATTCGTATGACTGCATGTATAATGTATCCCTCCGCTTTGGAAACTTGAAACTATTAGGATTTCTTAAAATTCAGAATGATAATCCTGCTCCACATTTGTTATAGCTTTTTTTTAGCTACAAAAAAAGCATTAATTGATTTGATAATATGTAGTTCGTAATTCAAAATTGATCAAGAGATTGTTTGTTGTTAACCCCTGGAGCCCGGGATAGTTATCACATTATTGTCCGTGTAATGCGGGGTTTTTAGGCTAAATTCACGCTAATGTAGACAATACAGTATTTTTTTTTATTTTAAGAGATAGAATCTTCAACTGTAGATAACACTATAGTCGCCACCTGCACTGATGTCGCCAGTCGCCATATATTACGAATTATAGCATCACTATTGATTTTTATGTGCTACTGTAGATGGTACACAGTAGTTTATATCATGACTGTATAATCTACCCTGTTTCAGTGTTGTTTTATGCTTTGTATCTGCAAGTATATACGGTTTCAAATTTCCCTACTCTTTTTTTTCGGGCGACGACGACGGCGAAACACAAGTCTCACGCACAGGTTGGAGCCGAACCTGCAGCCGCTGGACACGGGCGGGGAGTTGGTCGCTGCTACCCCTCGAGGCAAACATCCCCACCAGGCGCTCGGCCTCCTGTAACGGCTGGGGGTGGGCGGGAGGGCGGGGAGGTCTCTTTCCGGAGGCAGTCCTCACCTTGCCCCACAGCTCGACCAGCTTGGTGTGTTAGATAAAACCGGCGCACCATTCGAGCCATTTGGCCTCCCGCACCCGCCCCGTGACCTGCCGAGTGTGCCGCACCACCTCACGGCAGCTCCAGATTGGTGGGCGTCGGCCGCCTGCGGTACAACTTCCGGTGGATGTTAACCATGTGGTTTTGTTCCCGCACCTCCCGGTTGTAGAACCACCAGTTCTGGTTGTACCTGCAGCCGGGGACCTTCCGTGGTATGGCTGCCTCCGCCGCCCTCTCGATGGCCGCCGTCAGGTCGCTTTCTCGCTGATCCAGATCCTCCGGCGGCTCGTAGGTGGCCCACCACTCGTCCAGGATGGCCTGAAACAATGTTCAGTCCGCCCGCTGTATATTCCACCGCGGCGGCGGGAGCTGTGGAAGCGGCCGGGTGACCTGCAGTGTAGTGGCGACTGCGTAGTGGTCGCAGGTCAAAGTGGGGTGGACCTGCCAGGAGGCGGCCGGTGCCAGGTCACTGGAGATCAAGGTGAGGTCCAGCCTGCCACCCCGGACGTGGGTGGGCTCCCCGGTGTTTAGAAGGAAACCCCCATCTATGGGTGAGTTGCCACATATGAAAAAAATCTAAATAATTCACTTTTAACGGTTGAGGAGGAGATTTTATGAGGAGAGGGAAAAAGGCGTGCAGCGCATCTCTACACCAACTACTTTGACTTCCACTGTACTGCAGGCAGTTGCTGATCACAGAAAATCATTCCCTAATACCCTTAAGCAGACCTTACTGGGCGACAAAGAGTGAGACTGGGCCTCATGCGACCCCTGCCTTGAGCAGCTAATACCCACTTAGGCTAAAGGGGGGGGGGGGGGGCAAGCTTGGGGGCTGAGAAATGATGATATGTTATGAACACTGAGCATAGCCATGATATTGTAAAATTTCAATTGACTTGAGCAACCTCTAATTATTAAGATATTTTAGAGATACAGTAAACCCTCTCGTATTCGGACCCTCATTATTCGGACTTCGAGAGGCCCAGGCAGCCAGGCAGAGCATTTATGATCCATCGCTGAGCATATACTTTGTATACTGTAATTGTGATTTCTTTGTCGTCTCCAAATGTTGTATTGGCGAGTGATCTGAGGCCATTGAGCCTTGGACCCAGATCCAGCAACGGAGGTCGTATCTCCAGCTACCACCTGCTCTCCCACCGCCTATATACTACCTGCCCTTACTACCATATCCAGCAAGCCTCCCTCGTTAGGTAGTTAACAGGTAGGAAGGCCCTGACTGGCTTGGACGAGTAATGGCGTCATCAAACTTGTCATCAGTCACCAGCCAATGACAAACTATTTCTAAAACTTCTCGACCAATCACAAGTCAACAAGACGTTTGACACGGCCTTTAAAGGTCATGTCACACAGACACTTTTTCCGTTAGTGTTACGGGGTGGCTGTGGCAAGAATGTTTCCCCGTCACTGGCTACCCCACCACCTCAACACCTTTAAATAACCCTTATTTAAGGTGACACGCGGTATACACTGCCCTAAATAATGACGCGTGTATATAACAGCCCCACCAAATCACTACGATGTATAATAATAGTAATGACGTAAACCCTGCCCACCCTGCTGGCGAGCGACCTGCCCCGCCTGGCCCCCTGCCTACCTCTCAGGACAACACGCTGTCATCCGCCTCACCTGTCCCTTTCCTGAGAAGACAGATCAGCTACCATGCCTGTGATAGCATCATAGGATATCACCAGGGATCATAGGGCTCTCAAGGGGTCCTCGCAGCCCTACAGACAACACCAAGAAGGAGGAGGAAATCTCCGCCATCATGATACTGCGGGCCGGTTGCCGCTGCCAGACGTAGGACTGATAGAAACTGTACACTACTCCTGTACAGTACTGTATTGTGTATTTTTACTGCAGATTTATTTATTTACATGATTTATCTTATGTTTATTGATAACACTGGGGAACAATTTGAAGAAAAAAAAATTGTTGAGTTAGATTTCTGAGCTTATTTAGACTAAATTGGCATGCTGATTCCAAATCTGAAAGTCATTTTTTTTCTAGCACGTCAAGTTTTTTCTCCACAGCTTCCCTCCAGATAAGCAAAATTCCACTTGTGAGCTGTAGAAAAACTTGCCAGCTGATTACGATTGATCATCGAGAGCTATGTGGCAACTTGTTTGTGCAGTTAAAATTGAGACAGTGCGGTGAGAGGTGTGTGCAGTCCCAATAGGTCGTACTATCAATATCTGCAAACAGAAAGCGAGGATAGTAGGAATTAGGAGGATTGTTATGGCTTTTCTTTAACCTTGTAACAAATACCATTGAAATTTTTCTTATTTCTTTTTATGCTGGTTTTTTTGTTTTCAAAGCTTGTAACTATTCCAGCTTAGTTTTTTATTTACATAGGTATATATTTCTTTTGTTTCAGATCATGTCTGCTCCTGCTACGTCTCGTCGTAAATGCCTAAAACAACCGACTCCTTCTGCTATATATGTGGTAGTTTAAACCATTCCAAGTCAGAGGGCAAGCATCAGCGTATTTGTCAAACAAGCATATTTCGCATATTTTAAAGTGGAACTCGGTGATCAAGACAAGCTATGGGCCCCTCACAAAGTGTGCAAGCAGTGTGTCGAGAGATTAGGATGTGGGCAACCAAAGGAAACACGTAAAAAGTTGGCATTTGGTATCCCCATGGTTTTGGTGAGAGCAAAAAGATCATTCCACAGACTGTTACTTTTGTTTAGTGAAAACATCAGGATTTAACAAGAAAAATAAAAGAAAAATAGAATATCCTAATCTCCCCGTCAGCTATAAAAACCAATGCCTCATTCAGCTGAAATTCAGTGCCAGTTTTCAAAACAACTACCTCCTCTAGAAGATCTGAGTGATGTTGAAGAACGCAGTGGACAGCAATGATGCAGATTTTGACATTCACGAGGATTCAGTTCGTAGGGGATTTGATCAGCACGAGTTGAATGATTTAGCACGTGATTTGGGCCTATCCAAAAAAGCTTCAGAAATACTAGCATCAAGACTGAACGAGAAAAACATTCTTGAACAAGGAGTGAAGGTATCATACTTTCGAACCAAAAGAAAGTCATTTCTGCAGTACTTTCGAAGTGCCAGCGGTTTGTGTTTTGCCATAACATTCCTGGTTTACTGAAGGGAAATTTGGGCTTTCAATCTACAATCCAAATGAATGGCAATTGTTTTTTGATAGCTCAAAGCGGAGCTTGAAGTGTGTCCCCTTTTACACAATGGCAATTTGTTTGGCGCAGTCCCTATTGGGCATTCGGTCTGTCTTCGTGAAGAATATGGAGATGTAAAGAGAGTCATTGAGTTATTGCAATATGACAAAAACCCCCAATTGGATCATCTGTGTTGACCTTAAAATGGTGTCCTTCCTTCTTGGTCAACAACGTGGATACACAAAGTATCCCTGCTTTCTCTGTATGTGGGATAGCAGAGCTCGAAAAGAAGCATTGGGTTCAGACGAATTGGCCTCCGAGATCTGATCTTAAACCTGGAGATCCCAACATTGTACATGAGCCACTTGTTGACAGGGAAAAAAATAATATTCCCACCTCTGCACATAAACTAGGTCTCATGAAACAATTTGTAAAAGCATTGTCAACTGATGGCGACTTTTGAAAGTACATCATCTTGGCATTTCCTGGACTGTCAATTGAAAAAATCAAGGCCGGGTGTTTGATGGTCCCACAAATTCGACAGCTCATCAAAAGATGAACATTTCAACGGTACTATGTCAGACCTTTAAAAGAATGCTTGGCTATCATTCAAAGACGTCGTCAAGAACTTTCTTGGAAATACACGTGCAAGTAATTACACAGAAATTGTTTAGAAACTATTGGAGAGCTACAAAGCGCTTGGTTGCAACATGAGTATTAAAGTACATTTTTGCATAGCCATCTTGCCAACTTTCCCGGAAAATCTTGGTGCTGCTAGCGACGAGCAAGGTGAACGATTTCACCAAGTTGAAGGTTGGAGAACATTTCCAGGGTAGATGGGATGTGCATATGATGGCTGACTATTGTTGGAGCATCAAACGCGAAGTCCTCAAGTTGAACACTCCAGACAAAGCTACAAAAAGTAAATTTTACCTTAACCTGCACACAAATTATAGCCTTATCCTTTCAAAAACATGATAATGTTAAATAAAAATTCTATTCATGCCTATTTCTTTCATTTTTCATTGTATGTTAATATTTGCCCAAATTTTTATAAATAAGCACTGTTACTGTTATGTACAGTATTTTTCATATTTTTAAGGAAAACGAAAATCCTACAGTTCAAAAACTTGACGTGATAGAGAAAAAAATGAGATCAGTTTTGGATTCAGCACCCAAAAATTACTTAATAACAAGTGTCAGAACCAACTCAACAAAAATTGTTCCCAGGGTAATTGCATGGGCTTAGAAATTTTCTATATTCACCTAGAATTTTTTTTTTTATCATTTTTTTTTATTATTATTTTATCCAGCATTATTCGGATCCTTGCATACTCGGACCACTCCTTGGCCCCAAATTTGTCCGAATACGAGAGGGTTTACTGTATTTTATACACAGTGTTTATATCCCAAATGGAAAATTTTTGCCAGGGTCTGTGACAAAAAAAAAAATATATATATATATTATATATATATATTATATATATATATATATAATATTTAATATATATATATATATATATATATATATATATATATATAT
The DNA here is from genome assembly GCA_016584305.1 of Chionoecetes opilio. Lineage (NCBI taxonomy): Eukaryota > Metazoa > Arthropoda > Malacostraca > Decapoda > Majidae > Chionoecetes > Chionoecetes opilio. Next base: position 74,767 of record JACEEZ010020613.1, on the reverse strand, counting down.
ATATATATATATATACCAAAATAAGGACCACCCTACTGTATTCTGGCATACGAAGATGTCCATGATTTTTTTTTTTTTTCTTTTTTGTGTTAGAGCCTATAGCACTTGTAGGCTATTATTATTATTATTTTATTTTCCTTGAGGGCTCAGGTGGTTGGTCCTGCACATTCTGGAGGGTTGTAATGGTTGGCCCTCGCCCATGGTGGCATAAGCTTGATTTTTATAGTGACACCTGTGATCTATAGGTGAAGGTCCGTTTCTGTGATGGTCAACTCTCAGTTTAGGTTCATGGTGCCACCTGGTGTTCCCTCCGCCGCACTTGAAGTCGCAGTCGAAAGAACAGGAATGCATCATGCGGGTTTCTTCGGCCACTCGACGATGGATTTACCGTTGCTCTTTGGTGGGACTTTAACTCAGAACCTTGTTCTCACCTACCAGGCTCTTGTCGACCGCGTTAAAGATGACCGAAAGAGTTGCCCCCGGCAGGATTTGAACTCGGGACATTGAGCTCACCACTCCAAGACGTTAACCACTCGGCAATCGTGTCACCCAAACAGGCGACCCTCGATTCAACAGAACTCAGTTTAACAGATTTTGGATTTAATGGACTCCATCTATTCCCGGAGAAGGGGACCAAACAAAACAAAAAGTCCGCTGGTTGAAAAATGTGTCCGTTAGGTCCGAGTATAAGTTTAAAATGTCTCCAAGCAGTGCAGCTGTTCCCGCCAAATCAAGCATGTAGCGCCAATCACTCTCTACCTCCCAACCTAGCTACATGGTCTGGTTGTGTTTGTGGATTATTTATCATATATTTCACATTTTTTCATGCCTTTCCTATATTTTGAACCCCATGGGAAAATACCCTCGCACTAACAGTCATTCGGCTCTAACGGACCACTTCTCCCCCCTTCTAGTCCATTGACACGAGGGTTGTCTATACTTGTATCATTGCGATCATGCTGTAACACAAAACTGTGAAGGTACATTCATTAGACCAATCCTGAGACAGTAGATAATTATGCCCTGTATAATAAGTTCGAATAAATAAAGGCTTTTTCTTTGTAGGAATTCAGCTATATAGGAAAGTTAATTGTCATCTTAAAATGAAGATAATAATGTGTTTCTATTCTTTGCAGGCTCCATTTGATGTCAGGTCATGCACAGCTCACAAAAACAGGCCAGAGAATGTTAAGCGATATAGCAAAGTTACAAGCCCGCCATCATCTCTTCATGGAGGCGCTTAACACTGACCTGGATTTTTATGATGAACAGGCATCATCTGGGAGACTTAGTGAGTAATATTAACTGTTGTTTATTAGTAATTACCATATATGCTTACCATATGAATTACTCGTAGATCTAAATGCCTTACTTTTTTTTTATAAACATTATTTGATTAATTATTATATAATCGAATAGAATTTGTTTAAAGTAAGGTATGACAAAAAAAATCAGGATTATTAGCTTTTAGAATGACATTGAACAGCAGTAAAACTTTACTACAGTAAACCCTCTCTAATTCGAACCCGTATGATTCAAACTTAGGATAATTCTACCTGTTTCCGGCCAAGTTCAAATTTTTCAACAATTTCCATAATCAGAAAATGAAGTTCGAATTTTCAGAGTTTTCTGCAGTATCTTCCACCTCCTCTAGGAAAGTTGTTGAAAAATTTGAACTGGGCCTGAAACAGGTCGAATTATCCGAAGTTCTAATTATACGGGATTGAATTAGAGAGGGTTTACTGTATATACTTATGCCCTCAAGAGACGAGACTCCATGTGTAATCTTAAGCATTCCCCATGAACAGAAAAAGGTAGATACTCATTTAATCAGCTGATGTGGACCATTTAGGACAGCGGCAGTCACTCATGTTTGGTTGGCGCTTGAGCTTATGTATTTACTACCTAGTTGTACTTTACAGTGCCTGAGCAACACTTGTGTGGTCCCGTCTTCATTTCTACATTTACCTTCTTTCCTTCAACTGGTGCACATTCGCAGCCAATATCACCTCATTTAGTCCATTCCAAACACTTACATTTCTATGTAGGATGCTGTACTTCTTTATGTTATTCAGGCATCTCCCTTTTCTTAGTTTTTATTTTATGCCTTATTGACCTTCTATTTGCTCCCGAATCAGTAGTCTCATTGTCTATTTATTCTATCTTATTTATCAATTTATATATTGTTATTAAGTCTCCTCTTTCTCTTCTTTGCTCAAGTGTTGGCAATTTTATCTCTCAACCTTGCCTCATAAGTTAAGTCTTCTAGCTCTGGTACCATCTTTGTAGTCATTCTCTGTATCCTCTCCAACTTTTTCACATGCTTTTTTTTTATATATATGGGGACCACACAATGGCAGCATATTCCATTTTTGTTCAGATCATTGTAGTATATATACATTTCCCATCATATTTTTGTAACTTTTTGTTCATGTAATGGAATGCAACTCTAATATTCTTCAACATCATCATCAAATATTTTCCCTAAATGTATTTTTTTCTGCTTTAGGTTGTATTGTATTACCACTCCCAGATCTTTCTCTTCATGAACCTTTGTAATTACTTAATTTCCCATTAAATATAGCCATTTATAACTCTTCGTTTTTCCCATATCCATCAAATGACACTTATTCACATTAAATTCCATTTCCTATCTTCTGCTCTATTCGTAGATCTTGTTCAAGTATTTAGTAGTGTTTCACAATCTTTATAGCATCTTATTTAATTTAATAGTTTTGCATCATCTCCAAACAAACTTAAATAACTTTTAACTTCAAAAGTCATGTCATTGACCATAAATCCTTAACATATTGGTGCCAACACTGATCCTTGTGGTACCCCATTAAATACCTTTCTTCATTCAAATTTTTTATCCTTTTCTACTGTTCTCATTATCTTCCTCTCAGATAACTTTCCATCCAAATTTTGATCATCCCTTTGATGCTTCCTACATTTTATCTAAAGTAGCCTCTGATGGGAACTTATCAAATGCCTTCTTTAGATCTAGATACAGTGGTGCACCAAGTTTTGCGTGTAATTGGGACCATTGTAATCGGCGGTGAAACTCGAATCCGTGAAACCTTGTGCATTGAGCTTATGGGAAATAAGGTAATTGCGACCCAGATTGGAATAATTTTGGTATTGGGCACTGAAAAACTTTAAAAAAATAACTTGCATCATTGTGTAGATCTTTTTATCCTACGTCCTTTGAACCCCCATTTCCCATGGCGCAATTGAATAATAATGGCGATGCACATACCGTCAAAATTTACCGTCATATCAGCCAGAAACTGTTATGCTAGATTAAATCAGATTAGGTTAGGTTAGTTAGATGTGGAGTTTCCTTTAGTAACAGATGATAAAAAAAGAAATATTATGGTAGGGCAGGAAACACACGTATGCATATAACTCTGTGGGCTAGAGTCATAGGTCGACAGGGAAGAGACAACTCCATCCAACAGCTACTGAACGCAGTATAAACTCCTTACCTTTACACACACACACACACACACACACACACACACACACACCACACACACACACACACAACACACAACACACACACACACACACACACCACACACAACACACACACACACACACACACACACACACACACACACACACACACACACACACACACACACACACACACACATTTTGGTAATGAATAACATCATGACTCATTGGATTAAAGAGAACACAAGATTCAGAGGTAGCGAAGAACCATCAAGACTAGACCTACTATTGACGAAAGAACTGGAAGTAATTAGTAAAGTGATTTATCAGTGCCCACTTGGTAAGAGCGACCACGTACTTATTGAATTTGAAATAAATGATAACAAAAAGGAGGGGAGAAAAGAAGAACATAAAAAAGGAAGATACAATTATGGAAAAGCAGACTTTGACGGATTAAGAACATTCTTCGGAGAGACAGACTGGAGTAATTTCCATGCAGCAACGAGTACCCAAAAAAAATGGGATGAGTTCATCCGAATTTACACCGAAGGAATAAATAGTTATGTTCCAAGGATAGTTATCAGAGAAAAGAAAAAAAATGAATGGTTTAACAGAAAATGTGAATTAGCAAGACTAGAAAGAGAAAAAACATGGAATAGTTGGAGGAAAAAAGGTGGCAGCAACCTTTGGGAGAAGTACAAAACAACTAGAAATGAATATGTAAGAATCCGAAGAGAAGAAGAAAGTAACTATGAGAGGAATATAATAGAAAAATGTAAGAATGAACCGAAACTTTTCTATAGATATATTAATGGAAAAATGAAAAACAAGGAAGGAATAGATAAGCTGAAGGTAGAAGGCATAGTGTATGAAGATGCATTACAACAGGCCGAGGTAATGAATAAGTGCTTACAGACTGTATTTACAAGAGAAAGTGAATTTAAAACGAAAAATATAATAGCAAAAGAAAATATAATGGAAGACATAAAAGTAGACATAATAGAAGTAAAAAGGCTAATAGAAAGTCAAGATGTGAGAAAAGCCCCGGGTCCAGATGGAGTGTCGAACTGGATAATGAAAGAGTGCAGTAACCAACTAGCAGGAAAATTACATAGTGTAATTGAGAGTTCACTCAAGGAGAGCAGAGTCCCGCTTGATTGGAAAAGAGCAAATATTGTGCCAATTCACAAAGGAGGTGACAAAGAAGAACCACTAAATTACAGGCCAGTATCATTAACAAGTGTAGTGGCAAAAATGTGTGAAAAAATTGTGAAGGACAGATGGTTGAAATATTTGGAAGAGACAAACACACTTGCAGGTGGCCAGTTTGGATTTAGAGGAGGAATGTCATGTACAACAAATCTATTGAGCTTTTACTCGAGAGTGATCGATGTGACACAGGAAAAAGAAGGGTGGGTCGATTGCATTTACTTGGACCTAAAGAAGGCATTTGACAAGGTACCTCATAAGAGACTGCTCTGGAAGCTAGAACATGTAGGAGGATTGAAGGGTGGTTTGCTGAAGTGGATGGAAGACTTTTTGAGCAACAGAGAGATGAGAACAGTAATAAAGATCAAAAGTCAGAATGGTGCAGTGTGATAAGTGGAGTTCCTCAAGGATCAGTATTGGCCCCAGTGATGTTCTTGGTCTATGTAATGATATGGCAGAAGGAGTAAACAGTTATATGAGTTTATCGCTGGATGTATTTGGAAAA
>JACEEZ010020613.1:42400-68934 GCA_016584305.1 Chionoecetes opilio | reverse complement strand
GTATTTCCGGTGTCTGGCCTTTACTGCTGGTTGGGGCCCCAGGTGACCTGGTAGTTAATGGAAAGCCTAGGTAGCGGTCCTCATCAAAATCCCCGACAGGTTTATAGAGTCAGCGCTAGGGCTGCTTGTCCGTACTAAGGTTCTGCAAAGATATAAAAAAAGCATCAATACTTACATCTTACAAACATAGTAACAACTATGTAGCTATACGTTATCTCCCTACCACACACACACTGTCACACACACATACAAATACGCGCACACAACACACAACCACACCAAAATTAAATATTTACCACCTGAATATAGTTAGTTAATATATAGGTTGAAAATATATACGATTGATATGACAAAAAACAATAATACTCTTGACTAAACAAACTTGACTAAGCCCTGCGAAAAAAACTATTGTTTTAGGTAAAAAAATAATTGAGCATGTTAAAAATGAAAAGAAAAACAAAAGCAAGCTAAGCTAAGATAATGTTAAAAAACATCGTATATAACTACTACTACAAATATTACTACTACTACTACTACTATACTACGACTACAACTACTGTTTCTACTACTACTAATAATAATGCTATCAGGGACGAAGAGACTGAGTAAGGATGGCGGTAACCGATGAAGGTCCGGGAGGCATATTACCCAAGTGTGGAAAGCATTTCACCTTGAAAACGTCAGGTTAGGTTACGTTAGGTACGAAAGGTTAGGTTAGGTTTCCCTACCTTTGAAATGTTAACTTGTGTGGGAATCACAATGAGGGTATTTTCGAAAAAAAAGCCTAGGGTTAGTTTCGGAACTACAGCCAAGTGTTTAAACCCAGTAAGGCGATCCTTTTCAGATTTGGGTAATTGCGTCCAGCCCCAAAAAAATCCCGCAGGTCATGAGGTTATGCGCCCTCCCCCCCTAGCCCCCCTAGACCACTAAACCCTAAGCTTGGTAAAATGCCCGGTTAATGCAAAAAGGGGGCCTAAAATCAACCCCTTTTCCCCCCCCACCGGTACGCCCCCACAGTTTTTGGGGAAAAAATATTCCATTTTTTTTCAATTTTTGGGACTGTTTTTTCCCCCTTTGGGGTTTAAAGGGTCCCCCTGGGGTTGGGACCCTGATGAGTACTTGATTTGTGTGTGAAATGTTAGTTCCGGGCACAAGGGGGCCCGTCCCAGGTGCCCTCATGGATCGGGCCCCCCCAGTGAGGGCCACGACTGAACGTTCTTCACATCTGGGGAAAAACCCCAAAAGAGGACACTGTGAAACTTTCCAAAGGTTTTGGGTTACTCTGTTTGAAGATTATGGAAAGGTACATTACAGTAAGTCCCTTTGAAAGGGAAATTTGGTTTTTTTGAAAAGTGAAAAGGAAATCATGGGTGATTTCGAAGGTTTGCCCCCCCGGCTTGTGTGATAAAAAAAAGGAAAAACCTTGAAAAAATAGAGAGGTTTGAGGGCAAAAAAGGGGGATTTCCCCCTAAACCACAAAAATTGGGTTAAAATCCGTCAGAAGTACCTATAGCCCAGCAAATTATTTGTGAAATTGTGCACTTTTTGCTAAAAGCCCCAAAATTTTTTGCAAAAAAGGGTGTTTTTGAATCCTAAAAGAAAAAAGCTATGGAGATATTTGAATAATTGGATTTAAAACTTGTTTTTTTTGGCAGTTCTTCCACAAGGCTACAATATATTTTTAAAGTCTCTATTTTCTGTTTGGGAAGAGGGGGTTGGGGTAGAATAAAAATTTTGGTTTGTCTAAAAAAAATTTTTGGGTTTAAAAGGAACCTTTGGGAAAAACTTAAAAAAAAAAACCCTACTGGTTTTTTATTTTTAAAAAAGAAAAAATCTGTTTTTTTTTTAGAAAAGTCCACAAAATATGGGAGCAATTCATGAATATCATGATAGAGCAAACTTTCATCCCAACAAAAACATAACTTAAAAACATTTTATGAAAATATGAAAATATTTTTGTTTCACTTGGGTTTTATAATTTTTTTTGGACTATACTAGTTTTAAAATAGCAAAAACGTAATATAATATATAAAAATATATATAATATATAATATAATTTATAATATATATATAAATAAAAAATTTTTTAAATATATATATAATTATATAAAACATAAAAATTTATTATATTAGGGACCCCTTTTTATAAAAAAAAAATTTTTTTTCTCAACTTTGGCATGCCAAATTTTTCCTAGTAAAAGGGAAAAATTCTAAGACGATTTTATTTTTTCCCATTTTTGCATTTACCCAATTCTTATATGCAAAATCGCACTTTTAATTGCCCCTTTATCGAATAAGTTTTAAATGAGTAGAAAAGTGCCCGGGTTTTTGGTCCTTTTTAAATTTGACAGGCCCCCCAAATTATGATTCAAATGACTAGCGTGTAAGCTCTTTTTTTTTAGTTGGTTCACCAGGCATAAAACCCCAAGTTTTCGCACCCCTCTACTTTGGGCTAGAAAACTTTTGGCCCTCATGTCCTTCTAGCCCTTTGAAGCGGGGCCCATGGTCTCCCGGGGGGGTGGGCCCGAGCCCCGATAAAACCCGGTTTTCTGGCCTGCTCCCCCCCACCACTGTTGCCGCACCCCCTTGGGGAAACCTGTTTCACGACTCTTTGGGGCCCTTTGAGTGTGGTTTTAGAGAATTTCCGGAACCTCGTAGGGGCTTGACCAGGATCTCCTGGATCTGATCCCCAGACAGTGAAACAGGTGAAGGCCGGCTCGTGCACCGGGCCCAAGGCGGGCCCCCTGAATCAGGTCCAAAAGTGGTGGCTGACAATTTCAGTTTGGGGGTGAGCGGGGGCTTACACGGGTTTGGTCCCCTTTATTCCTCGCCACCCCTTAAACCCTTCCCAAAAATCTGGGTAACGGGGGAACCCTTTCGGTCCCCTCACTCTGATTCGCCATCAGCGGGGGAGGGGGGGAAACACCCCTCTGAGTGTGGGGAACCCCCATGTTCCTGCCCCCACGTAGAAAGGTAAAGGGCTTTTTGGCCCTTCTTGGGCTGGGGGACCTAAACCACTTGAGCTGCGTGAGGATGTGTTGGGGGCCCCGTCCTTTTAGTCTGTGGGGGAAAACTTGATGTCGTATGTAGAGGTTTGAAGTACACCTGCAGGCATTTACTTGACTGGGATTTCCAGGGTGTTCAGTTTTTTGCCAGTCAGTCCATCCCTTTTTTGGTTTCCACATGTATACGAGGGGTTTGGGCTGTGGTGGCCATCTGGGGGTGGGCCCACCTTTTCCCACTTAAATCCCCTTTCCCCAGCCCCGGAGGGGGTGGAGAACCCCCCGTTAAACACCCTTTGGACCAGCTTTTTGGGGTAGGGCCCTGCTGGTCAGTGGAATGTTGCCCCAGGGATTAAACCCCGGGGTATTTTCCTTTGAGATCTTCAACCCCCCGGGGCCACCCCCTCGAACTTTTGCTTTTGTGGGGGGCACTCATTACGCTGAACAGAAAGGACTCCCAAACACGGGCCCCGTGAAAGGGCCGGGTGTCAGATGGGGTTTAGGCCCCCCGTCGATGTTTGGTGTTTAAAGGTTTGGCGAAAGGGGCAACCCCGTTTGTGTGCAAAAACCCCATTTTAACCCCAAGAAGAGTTTGCGTCCCAGCTTTATTCCCAAAATTGGGCGTGAGTACCCCCCCTTCCCCCCCGTTTTTTGGCCTATTTTGGAGTCCCCTTGGGCAGTACGACATTTTAGCGGTGGGAGTCGTAGGGTCCCCCAGCAGTTTCATAGAGAGCCTGAGCCCACCTTGAAGGGGGGGGGTTTTCCCGGGGGGGGGCCCCGGGGGGTTCCACTGGAAACAAAGTACCAAATTTTTCCCTTTCCAGATGGCCCTCTGTCACTGCCACTGCTCCTCCCTGTTTAACCTTGGGGGGCATTTTCCCATAGCGTGGGGGCCCCCATCACCCTGGTTTTTGTCCTTCCTCCCATCGAACCCCAATCCAACTTTTTGGGGTTAACCCGGGTTTGGTTTTCCCCTGGTAAAGGGTCCCTGGCCGTTTTCCCATGGCATCCTGCCGGCCCTCCTCAGCTTTTTTTGGGTTTTTCGCAGACCGGGGAAACGAAATGTCTGGAAGGGGTTTGGGCCCTCAGGGGTTTAAGGCCGGGAGGAACCCCAAAAAAAACCCCAAGGGGGCAGCAGCGGGCGTGGGGGGGGAAACCGTCAAACCCCGGATGCTTGCCAGCGCCCGGTTTCCCGGGAAAATGGAAATTGTGTTTCTTCTTGAGTAGCCTGCCCAAAGTACTGCATCAAAAGGGGGGTCCCAGGGACCCCAGTTTTCCCCCTTTGAGCAGTCGGTCTACCAGTATGGCGCCCCCCTGTTCCCTCCTGCCTCTTTTTTCTAGGGGCAGGGTAAAACGATCCCCATCCCACCCTCATAATCCTGGTGATCTTTCCCCGGGCCCCGGGAAAATTGCTTCCTGCACCTTTAAAAAAGTCTTTACCTTTTATCTTTTGCTTTTTGCTTCTTCAGCTTAGCCTCCTTTTTCCAACCTGCTTTAAACTTTTTCTGCCCTTTAACTTTTCTATGCGTCCATTCTTGTCTACCCCCTCCCTCATAAATTTCCCCCTCCCTCCCCAACTTTGATCCTCTGGTTTGTACCCGCCCTTTCCCCGGTCAAAGTAGGGACTTTTCTGGCCCGGGGGCAGTCACACTGCCCCGGGGCGGGTTTTCGCCCTTTGGCACAGTGGGGGGGTTTGGGCAGTTTTGGGGTTCTTGGTTCCCCTTTCAGAGGAAGATCGTTTTGAGGGCAGGCCGTTATGTTCAAACGGCCCGTTCCTATTCTTCTCCACGAAAATTTCCCTTTTCTGCCTTTTGGTTTCTTTTGTCCCCTCAAACCCCCTTTTTTCTAACCTTTTCCAAAAAAAGATCTTCCTTCTGGTAAAGGGGAAACCCGGGCAATAACAACCACTGGAGGTTTCAAAAATGGGCGTTTTTGATTTTTTTCCACTGGGGGAAACCCATGGGGGTCAGAAACCTTCGCAATGGGTTTTCCCCTTTGGGTTTCCCCCCCTGTCAAACCCTTTCCCCGGGTGCCCCTGATTCTTTGGGGAAAAGGGTTCCCCTTTCATTCCAACCCCCCGCGGGAAAGTAGGCACCTTCCCCCTTCTCAGCAAAACCTTTGTCCACCGCCAACAAAAAGGGGGCCCAAAATTGGAAACCAGAGCTCTTTCTAGTTGCGGGGTTCGACCCCCCTTGGTTTTTTCAAGGGGAACCCCCTGAAAAAAGCGATCAAGAATTTGATGTTTTACGGGGGGCAAATGAAGCCCCCTTACTTTAGCGGGGCTAAAACTATGTTTTTTATTTTAAATATAAAGTCCATTTTTGCCTAGCCCAAAAAAGAAAATGCTCAAACCAAAAAAAATTGAAAAAGGGACTACGGCCCCCCTTTTAAAATTTAATTTTTTCATAAGAAAAAACCCTGCCCCAAAATTTGAAAAAATCTAATTTTACTTTTCATTGGAATTCCCGGGGTTAACCCCCAAATTTTAATATATATATATAAAATATTATATAATTAATTTTATATATATATATAAAAATTTTTATATATATATATAATATATATATATAATTTAAAATATAAATTTTTATATATATATAATTTTAAAATAATTAATATATTTAATTTTTTGTGAGGGAAAATTTTTTGTTCAGTGTTTTAAAAAGAAATAGGGGGTTTGGTTTTCATTACACCCTATATTAGGGGAAAATTTGAATGTTTTTCAGTTTGCATTTACATAAATTTTTTTCCGTATCTACGGTCCCGACATCCCAAAACACAAAAAATTTCCCGGCAATACAAAGATATTTTTAACAGTTTATTGAATTCTTAAGTTGCTTTAAAAAATCAGTAGTTTGTTTACCCTATATCACTACATTTTTCCCCAAAAGGGGAATACAAATTCAAAAACCCGATTTGTAACATTTACCCAAAGCCCTTGCAAAACCCTTTTTTGGGAACCCCAAAAAAGAGCAACTCATGACAAGACTTTTTATTTCCTCCGGGAGGGTCGTTTCCCTTTTGGGTTTCCCATTACTTTTTGGGGTTTCAAAGGGCCATCCCCAGTGGCTTGGATCAGGGGAAAATGTGGTTTGGAAAACACACATGCCCGCCCCCAAATATGTCCTCTCTGATACACTGCTCTTTTTAATGTGTTCCTTGAGAGTGCTTTTGTTTGGGGGAATATCCTTTTTTAAAAAAAAAAATGTTTTCTGTCTGGCCCCATTCACCTCTATTTTAGCAAATTGATCTATCATAAAATTAGTAGGGCAAAACGTTTTATCTTGCCATGGGCACGCTCTGAATTTTAGCTGGAGCACAGGGGAGCCAGAAAACTTGTTTGGGGGAACTCATCAAATGTTTTAGGGTTTTTTCCCAAGTTTTTTTCCCCAAAACCAAAGGAAAAAGGGAAAACACTGTGTCACAGCCAGTTATGCTGTGGAACATTGGGTAGCCCCCTGGGGGTTTCTCTGACCCCAAAATTGCAGCCCTAGTTTTGGGCCCTTAAACCCAAAAGCTGTTTAGTGTAAGTGGTTTTTAACGTGTACTTTAAAATTTCCCCTTTCTGTTAAAACATGGGAAAAAAAAAAAATTTTCCCACCAAAAATTGAAAAATATATATATTATATAATATATTATTTTATATATAGGGGGGGATAAAATATATATAAAAATATATATAAATTTTAAAATATAATTTAAATATATATAAAATAATATTTTATATAAAATGTTAATTTTATTATATATATTTTAATTTTTATATAATTTTTAAATATAAAATATAAAATTTTATATATTATAATAATTTATTTTAAATAAAATTTTAAAATATATTATATTATATTATATATATATATAAAATTATATATAATATATTAAATATTTTAAAATAATACGTTTTTAAAAATGATAAACTAGTTCAGCGGGTTTTTTAATCTTCTTAAAATTTTATTTTCTCTTTTTCTTAAAAGTGTCCCTTTTTCCTTTTTTTAATCACCCTTTTAAAGACTTCGCCGGGAGTTGTATGTTTTCTTTTATCGCCGGGTTTTGGGTTAAGAAAAAATTTTAGCAGGGATAAAGGGAAGATGTTTTTTCCCCCAGGAGTTTAGGGGGTGGGATGATTAAGATGCGAAGTGAAGCGCTATTTATAGCCCGGGCTGCCTCCAAAGCAGCCTATTATTTGAGGGGCGTTGATTTGGTTTGATAGCTTTTTGTTTTCGCTTCTTGAGTGGGGGGACGTGATTTGGGGTTTGGTCTTCCTTTGGCCCTTTTTTGTGAGGGAGGCTGTTATTTTTCTTTTGTTTTTTTTCATGCCCGGGTAGAGCTTGTAGGCGTTTGCCTGTACGTTAAGTTTGGGATTGATCCCCTTTTTTTGTACAGCGCTTCTAGGATGGGAAAGGGCCCGCCACCAAACTGCACCCCAGTCAACCCCAAATTTTGTATTTTTTTTTTTCCCGAAAATGTTTCCCCTTTGGTTTTTGATGATGCCATGGGTTTTTCTAATAGGTTTACTTTTTTGGGGGTCCGGAAAATTTTGGTGGCAAGTAAGACGTCTGACAGCTTCGTTTTTCGTCCCTGCCCATTAGGGTGAGGGGGACTTTTAAAAGTTCTGGGACTGTGAAAAACCTGTGAATTCCTCCCCCATCCTACATCGGCATGACGACAACGAAGCTGGTAACTAAACCCCAGGTTACGGGGTAACCTGGGGAAAGGTAACTGTGGTAACCCGTGAGTCACACTAGCCCTGGCTCCCGGGGTAAACGGGTTCTCACCCACCACAGGCTCTAAGGGCTAATGCCACGGGATGAGCACCGCATGCCACGCGCAGCTTAGCGTATGCTCCCATCTTTACCTTTACCTTACTATGCACGTCCCATGACATCACACTCGACACACTCAAATCATATAATTATGTTGTCCCTAGTCGACAGAGCACATCGAAAATGTAGAAAATAACTTAAATAAATAATTATTACAATCGGCGCGATGCTACTAGAAAGATATGAATCCCTGAAGCATGATGCTTACTGGGTGTAAGCATCATGCTAACATTCTATACATCAAAATAATTTAATTAAGAACATGCACTTCCGTCTGAAGCTGGTAATGTACGTACAGGCTGCAGGGGAGTAGCACGTTTGACAGGACGCGTCTATGTAATCCCCGTGGTCATCTACAGCCCTGACGCACAGCTTGTAAGACACGCTGGGCGGCAGCCCCGTGATGGTTATGTTAGTGGCATCAACATCCACCGCATATACCTCGCCGTAGTAGTCCAGCCCCACCTCAAAGGACGTCACGGCGGAACACACTGGTAGGTAATCCCACGAGGCTAGGAGACTGGTGCATCCCAAGGACTCACAGGATGACACCTTAACCAGATCCACCACACCTGAGGGAACAGGGTTGTCAATGCCTCTCAAACATGCGAGGGTATCAAAGGAAAAGTTCTAAAAGTTCGAAAAGGTCTTCTCAATACCTTCTAGACTAGGAATATGATGTGAAAAGGGGCCCAGAAATCACATGAGGGGTAACGGTTTGTTACAAGCTATCACCCATACTAGGATTGAACCATGACACCTCCTGAGCAATATTAGCCTGGATGACACTTGATACTTTGATTTGGGACCTCACAGTGGGTTATTTTGTGAAAGAGGTCAATCGCGAAATATCTGATTTTCTCGAAAATACAAAAATGTCAATAAAATGACCAATAATGCAGTTACAAACTTATTTTTGGTGTCAAAATGAGCAGAATAACAAGCCATATTGTAAAAATATTGGTTTATGCTATAGAATTGGGAAATGTTACAAAGAATGGCAAAAACTACTGTAATGGATTCCTAATCCTTTGAATCCTTTATAAACGATGGACGTATCGACTAGATCTGTTGTTTATTGTTGCATCTATGATTCGATATCACGTGCATCAGTAATTTTCATCGAGGCCAACTTGGTGAGTTTAACATTTATATGCCTGCTTCAGAGGCTATTTAAGCTCTTATGTTCATTAATTAGTCATATAACAATCTTGTGTGGCTCGTGATACATGTGTTATGGTATAGTTCGTTACTTACGGCTGTTATATTCACTAGAAACGAGGAAAGATGCTAGTCAAAAGGGTCAAATCATCAAAACAGACAGGCTTCTGTTCCAGCGGCTTCTTGTGGCACAGGACTCCGGACGTGATATAGACCTTAAAAGTCTTCTGAGTCATGAACTAACACAGGTACCACTGTCATTGGCAGACACGGCAGGACGCCTACGTCCTACGAATAAAGCTGCGCTCGGGAAGATCTTGGAGGATAGAGTAACTGTTGAGGTCTTGCCAGAGTCTTCGCTTAAGACATGTTATATCATAGATGGTCAGGCATTGGTACAAGCCATTGGAAAACCAACGGGGGCAAAGTCATTTGGAGATCTGGCTGATGTCTTCAATGCATCAGTGTTCAGTCATTTCAATGAGCACTGCTCAAGAGTCGATGTGGTTTTCGATCGATATCGTATCACTTCAATCAAGTCTGGGACCCGGGAAAGGAGAGAGGGGCGAGTACGTTCTATCCGGCGCAAGATCGACAGCAGAGAGATTCCACTCCCTGCCAACTGGAAGCAGTTAATGGACTTACCAGAAAACAAGGCAAATCTTACGAAGTTTCTCAGCGTTCAAATGATGTTGGAGGCAAAAAAGAGCCGACCCACTTGTGAGTTGATCACTGCAGGTGGGTTTGAGGAAGAAACCAAAGTAGCATCGTCACAGGGGTCTGATGTTGAACAGCTGCAATCATCTCGCGAGGAGGCCGATACACGTATAATATTGCATGCCAAGGCAGCCTATATGGATGGATACGAACGGATCATAGTCACGTGCAGGGACACCGACGTATTGGTACTGCTCACACACTTCGCGGGACAATTAAGTGGAGAACTCTGGATGAGAACTGGCACAAGGCAGGAACGGCGTTATGTGGCTGTGCACGACATACAGTTGACACTGATCATGCAGCGTAACATCCTGGTGTACCATGCGGTTACAGGATGTGACACAGTCAGTCAACCAAGTGGACACGGGAAAAAGACGACATGGAAGGTATTCCAGCAACACGGAGCATTGCTTGATGACCTCGGACGTGGCACGCTGTCAGAATCCACCATACGGAGTGTGGAAGAGTTCTTCTGCCGCATTTACTCACCAGCTTCGGACGAAACTAACATCAACGATGTGCGATACCGCATGTTTCAAAAGGGCACTAAAGACCAAGAAAAGCTTCCGCCAAGTCGAAAATGTCTTGAACAACACATCAAACGCGCACACCACCAGGCTCAGGTGTGGTTCCAGGCAGATGTACCAATCCCTGAAATCGAGTCGCCCATTGGAAGTGGATGCTACGAGGAGACTACACCCACACGTCAGTGTGGACGATCCTCTGCCAAATGAGTTCACAGACATAGTCTGATGCAAGTGCAAAACTTGTTCAACTTCCAGATGCTCTTGTAGGGTCAAGAACTTGAAGTGCATAGCTGCATGTACCTGTAATAACGGAGTGCGTCACAATCCATACAGTGTGGCAATTGAAACTGACACTGAGTGACTCAAACACGACATTCTTTCATTTCATTTCATGTACATGTAAACTTGCATATATGCAATGATGCGCCTTTTTCGTCCATCGTTCACTGTTGCGTTACTTAAATTTTCACTAGATGTATGTCATGTTTGTAATAAGTAATTAAATTTACTCATTATTATAGCATAAACCAATATTTTTACAATATGGCTGTTTATTCTGCTCATTTTGACACCAATTATAAGTTTTTACCTGCATGATTGGTCATTCTATTGACAGTTTTGTATTTTCGAGAAAATTCGATATTTCGCAATTGGCCCCATATCATATAATATTCCTAGTCTATACTCATTATTATAGCATAAAGCAATATTTGTACAATATGGCTTGTTAGTCTGCTCATTTTGACACCAAAATAAAGTTTGTAACTGCATTATTGGTCATTTTATTGACATTTTTGTATTTTCGAGAAAATCTGATATTTCGCGATTGACCTCTTTCACAAAATAACCCACTGTGAGGTCCCAAAACAAAATATCAAATGTCATCTAGGCTAATATTGCTCAGGAGGTATCATAGTTCAATCCTTATCCCAATCATGGTTAGAGGTCCAACTCAACAGGAACTAAGTGATTCACGGAGAGATGCCACCGACCGCCTAACTTCTGATCTTTCTATAATTTCTGATTGGGGCAAAGCAAACCTTGTTTTGTTCAATGCCTCAAAAACCCAATTTCTTCACCTATCTACTCGAAAAAACCTACCAGATAACTATCCCCTCTTCTTCAATGACACTCAACTGTCTCCTTCTACAATGAACATTCTAGGACTATCCTTTACTAAAAATCTGAACTGGAAATCTCACTTTCTCATCTCTTGCTAAAACAGCTTCTAAGAAGTTAGGTGTCCTGTGGCATATGCGTCCTTTTTTTTCTCCCTCCCAATTGCTTGCTCTCTACAGGGGCCTTATCCGCCCATGTATGGAGTATGCCTCACATGTTTGGGGAGGATCCATCCACTCATACAGCTCTCCTAAACAGGGTTGAGTGAAAAGCTTTTCGTCTCATCAACTCCTCTCCTCTGACTGACTGTCTTCAATCTTTAAATCACCGCCGCAATGTTGCTTCTCTTGCTCTCTTCTACCGTTATTTTCATGCTCACTGCTCTTCTGAACTTGCTAACTGCGTGCCTCCCACCCTCCCGCGGCCTCGCTGCACAAGACTTTCTACTCATTCTCATCCCTATTCTGTCCATCTTCCTAATGCAAGAGTTAATCAGTATCTTTACTCCTTCATCCCTTTCACTGGTAAACTCTGGAACTCTCTCCTGTTTCTATTTTTCCACTTCCTATGACTTAAATCTTTTCAAATGAAGTATCAAGACACCTCCCGAACTAAATTGGCTCACCCCTCTTTTTTATGTTATTCTCTTACTGTCTTCTTTATAGGGACTGGCAACTAAGCGGGCTTTGTGTTACCCATTTTTGTTGTGCCCGTGGCCAGTTCTTTTTTATGTAAATAAAAAAAAAAAAAAAAAAAAAAATTTAATCCTAGCGTGGGTGACAGCTTGTAACAAACCGTTACCCCTCGTGTAAAATGTTGGGATTATATTCCTAGTCTATTCCTTTAAAGTACCTCAATACTTGTTTTGTGTAGAAGACTTTCAATGTAAAGGAGTCCTCAAGTTCTGAAAACTGATAATCTCTTTTTTTAATGCATTTATTTATGACATCTTAATGACTTCTTTATGGATCTGTACATAGTCTAACATGTATGAGAGAGAGAGAGAGAGAGAGAGAGAGAGAGAGAGAGAGAGAGAGAGAGAGAGAGAGAGAGAGAGAGAGAGAGAGAGAGAGAGAGAGAGAAGAGAGAGAGAGAGAGAGGGCGAGAGGAGAGAGAAAGAGAGAGAGAGAGGAGAAGAGAGAGAGAGAGAGAAAAAACACAAACCAACGCTGCCACCTCAACACTGTACCGTCTGAACGGCTCGGCGGGGTTAGGGCGTCCGGTGTGCATATTCCCGTTTTTGGAACAGTATGTCGCGTTTACTCTTGAATACATCAGGCTAGGTTACGGTTAGATTAGGTTAGGTTTCCTGAAGTATCAAGAGTAACTTTATGTGGGAATCACAATGAGGGTATTTTCGAGAAAATCCTATATGGTTAGTTTCGGAGATACAGCCAGGCGACTTCACTTGGAAACCACATACTCGCATAGAGTTGGGGAATATGCGTCCGGTGTAGCTCTCCGAGTAGCGACTGGTCACTGGTGTAGCTACTCGAGCCCGAGTAGCTACACTGCACAACTACGCTTCACTGCGCACGCCCGGCAGATGACTTCACACAGGTAAACAGCTGTGCAGTATGCCGCACCTAAGATGTATCCCCATCAGCGAAAAAGTTAATATCAGCCATGGGAGATGAAGCTAATGGGTATATGAAGAATAGACATTTTTATTAGCGCATGGGACGTATCAAGTTATACCTGTTGAGTGGCAGGCATCCACCAGGCTGCAGTAAATCGCAGAAAACTACACTCCTCAATGCTGTCAGGAATGACAGAACACAGTTTTACCCAAGATCAGAATTGGTATATATTGTCAAACAACTATTCACCCAGAGAGTGTTTCAGTATAAAGGTAGGGGAGTGTTTTGGGCGGGGACACATTCGTTTAACATGCTGAATGTTCTACTTTAATTACTACTCTATATTCAATGTTTCCACTGTTTACACAAGAAAAGAATAGGTATATATTGTCAAACAACTATTCACCCAGGGACCAGTGTTTTAGTTTAAGGGTAGGGTAGTGTTCTGGGCAGGGGTTCTTTCTGTTTCGCCTATATGCGTGCTGAGAGGTGAGGGTGTGCGTGGCCAATGTTTACCTGTGTGACGTCATCTGCCGCGCGTGCGCAGTGACGCGTAGTTGTGCAGTGTATATAGGTACTCGGGCGGGGCTAGCTAGTCGGAGAGCTACACCCAGTGGGGTACCGAGGGGGGGGGGGGGGGGGGCATGGGGCCATATATATATATATATATATTATATAATATGGCCCCCCCCTTTTCAATTTTCTGGGTACGCCACTGGCTACACCGGCACCATTCCATCCACATCGTCCGGCATTCGATCCCCGGATCTCGCTCATTCCCGGGGATTTTTCCATTGAGAGATTCAGGCGGTTACTGTCCCCCTTGAGCAAGGGGATGGGGATGTGTGGTTTGTGAGGTCCCAGCGCTACCCTAAGATCGGTAATAATGACCTCCAAGTTCGCTCCGGCCGGGTATAAAAACTGGCGATCGCGAATTCGGATCGCGTGGACAAGACCATGGGTGAATGACTGTCTATAAAAGGCTATACCATGCACTCACTTGAACCATTAGAGATGAACTGACTTGACACAATGTAGCTCTCCCCGTCACCACCCTCCGTCCACACCTCCACATTGCCTGCGCCTTCCTCTCGACACAGTTCCACATCCTGGTGTTCTTCTTCGACGCTTTTGGTTCGTGGTTTGTCGACTTCCAATTCAGGATAAATCTGACGGCGGTTTTGTTTGTGACAAGGCGAGGAGTCCTTGGGTGGGTTGTTCCAAGTGATGTGCCTGGACTACAAAGTCAATGTTTAAGGTCAGGTTGGTGGACATGTTCGGGACCTGTTTTGGATGGAATTGATTGGAAATGCGAGTAAGTATTGAGAACTGGCTGTACTTACGTATATGGAGGATGGGGGAAATGTGATGTTTTAATGAACAGTAAATTAATTTTCGTTATATTTTTTTCCGTAACGTTATTTCGTAACAGCGAGATTGTTAAGGATATATAAAGAGAGGGACTTCAAGACTATAGCAATGTAACTGCTGTGTATATGAGAGATAATGGTACAGCATGACAAATATTCTGGCAGACACAGAGATAATGATAAAAGAGACAAATATTCAACACAGAAAGACAAAGGTAATGGTAGAGAAAGACACACATTCAATAAGACAGACAGAGATAATGGTACAGAAAAACAAATATTCGACACAGAGGGATAATGATACAGAAAGACAAATATTCGACATAGGCAGACACAGAGATAATGTCAAAAAAACAAATATTCGACAGAAGCAGAGATATAATGGTACATAAAGACAAATATTCGACATGGACAATACATAAATAGTGGTACAAAAACACAAATATTAGACACAGACAAAGGGTTAGTGATACATAAAGACGTACATATTCGACACAGACAGACACAGAGATAATGGTACAGAAAGACAAATATTCGACACAGACAGATACAGAGAAAATGGCACAGAAAAAAAAAAAATTGAGGCAAATCCCAATATTTAATGTCACCTGACAATACCTGTCACAATTTCAATGTGTTTGCGCTGTGAAGTCGCCGCCACTAATGATGGTGGTGGTTTCGGAGCAAGGTTTTTTACGGTGCCGCATGTCTCGCCACTGTAAAGCTGCAGACAGGTGTTTGGCAGAGGATGGCCTGGAGGGAGAAGCAACGCTAGGTACGGCAACGTGAAGTACGGTATGCTGCAAAGAATCTCACTGCTGAATGATTAAACACGAGTTTTTTTTCTCTCTCTTTCTGATATAAATGTAACGTAGTATTTTTTTCTTCTAATGGGATCACCAGGTTCTATTAGTGTTTGAAATTGTCAACTTGTTAGTGAATATTACAATTGGTTGTTTTTATATTTTGTCGTAAGACGTGAATATATAGAGCTACAGACCAAATAAAAATAAATGGTTATTCTGAATGCATTAGTTTTTACTGTCAGAGATTTTTCCTTGTCATGATAACCTGTATACAAAATCATGCTGGTACAGGCTAAGTCAATAGATCTACGTACTATTATCATCATCATCATCAATTGGGGGCATACGCCGGGGGGCACGTCGCCTCACCCAACCTACGACGCCACTCCCGGGGGTCACCACGTGCGAGTCCCCATGCAGGCTCCTTTCCATACCAAGAAAACTCTCGACAGGAAACACTAAGTTGCCCCAGCCACGAGCCTTGTGGGGGCCCCCTTGGCCACCTCCACGCCGGTTTGTCTCTTACAGATACAACCCGATGGAAAGGGTCAGTTTCAGTTTAGCGTGCCACATGCCCATATAGCCAAAGTTTGCGCTGACGAACTATGCAGATAATAGGTCTCGATTCAGTCTCACTGCAATCCTGATTTGACACATAGTCATCCCAGCGATACTCCATGATTCTACGAAGACATTTATTACCAAAGGCATCGATTCGCCTCTTCAAGTCGCTATTTAGTGTCCATGTTTCATATCCATAGAGTAAGACACGGATCACAAGCGACTTGAAGATCCGGATCTTTGTCCTTCCTGCACAGGTACCGACAACGCCAAAGACTCGGTGTTGAGCGAGTCCATAACACCGTGGGCTAGGTCAATCCGCCGTTAAGACATATTGACGTGAGCCGCCGTCATTCTAGACTGCGCTAACAAGGTATGAAAATGTTTTTAAAGATCTCAATGTCCTCGCCCCATGCATGAACACTCTGTACTGTTTCATCTAGAAAGCCTCCAAACACCTGGACCTTGTTCTTGACCCAGAAGACCATAAGTCCCAATGGCTTTGCCTCCTCGTACAGCGCCTCGAGAGCCTCATCAGAACCTCCAGTGACTCAGCAAAGATTGCTGCATCATCGGCAAAATCAAGATCGGTAATATCGGTATTGCCGGGGGATGCTCCACAATCATAAGAACATAAGAAAATAAGGAAGTTACACGAGGCCGTGAGACTTACACGGGGTAGTTCCTTTTCACTTTGGTCCACAACTCTGCCCAATACCCAATTTCCATACAAGTGTTTGAAAAGAGATGGGGCAAGCACACACCATTGCCTCAGCCCTGTATAATAGAAAACAAGCTGGATACACCTCCCCCACACTTCACGGACACTCAGTCCCAGAGTAACGGGACAACCAACAGTCCTTGCAGAAATGCCGCAAACCCGCAAAAGATGCCAGAGGTGCCTCACGATGCACTGAATCAAAACACTTTTTGAGATCAACATAGGCTGCAAGTATCCACTGTCGAAACTTAAGTCGGCGCTCCACCAGGATACGAAGTACATACTTAATATGCAATAACCTAATTAAAATTTTGTTTACCAATGAGGGATACTTTTACGTTGGTTTTGGTTCTATGGGGATACCATTTAGGAAATAACGATTTTTATCTATAGGAACAATGCCTGATAACGACAACTTCATATTAAAACTGACTTAAATAGCCTGTTTACTTAAATATATACATTTTTTTTGCGCCTGGAATAAACTGTGCATGAATAAAGTGATAAGGAATATACATTAAATCCTTTAAAAAAATTATGGTAATTCCCCAACCGTGGGAACAAAAAACTCATCCCTACCCTGATGACACATGCACAGCCTTATTTATAGTAGATACCCGTCCATCCGCCTGTCCATCCACCTGTCCATCCACCTGTTCCAGCCACACTCCAGCCACACTCCCCTCCAAACTGTCCATCCACACTGCTGGCTGCTATCCATCTAGTCCAGTCAAAATACGAAAAAAAAAACCTTTACCCTGAAACAAATTCCCAAAAAAGCGTTTTATTGTTTTTTTTGGTAAATATTCATGTAGGGAAAAACATACTAAAAGTTTACCAAAATATGGTTTACCACAAAGGGTCCAAATGTGACGTCAAAGAATATGGCCGCCAAAGCTATTAAAATGTTAAGGGGATCGTTTTCCCTATCGGGCAATTTTTTTTGTTATTGAACCTACAAACGTGAAAGTTGGTATATATACGTAAAAAAAAATTCTAAGAACTTTTTGTTCCTGAAAACAAATTGATTTTCCTCATAGAAAACTATTACGGATAGAAAAAAGTGATTTTAGGGGGGGGGTTTCCAAACCCTACTCCTCCTTGAGTTTTTGACGTAGGGCGATGATATGGGTATCATTGGATGCGGAAAGACTTGGGCTACAAATTTAAGTAAGCACTTTTTTTATTTTCCTCCTCTGAAATAAAAAGAAAATCAGTAAAAGTTCAAAATGTTAGGTTAAATCAATTTTTGGAAACATTTTTTTGTAAACAGTCAACACAAACTGATGGCTGCTATAAAAGAACAGAGTTAGATGACGCAGTACTCAAAGGTACCCGAATGGAATATGTTCTTGACGGAATTCTATGCTGTTCAAAAGCATATTTCAGACGGTTAGATTNGGGGAATAAATTAAAAAGGGCCCTCAATACTAAGGAAATTTAACTGCGTGAAATATGAGAGAAATGGTACAGCAGACAAATATTCTGCAGACCAGAGATAATGTAAAAGAACAAAATATTAAACACAGAAAGAAAAAGGTAAGGTAGAGAAAGACACACATTCAATACAGACAGACAGAGTATGGTACAGAAAACAAATTCGACACAGAGGATAATGTCAAAAGAAAACAATAAAATTCGACAGAAGCAGAGATATAATGGTACATAAAGCAAATATTCGACATGGACATACATAAATAGTGGTACAAAAACACAAATATTAGACACAGACAAAGGGTAGTGATACATAAAGGACGTACATATTCGACACAGACAGACACAGAGATAATGGTACAGAAAGACAAATATTCGACACAGACAGATACAGAGAAAATGGCACAGAAAAAAAAAAAATTGAGGCAAATCCCAATATTTAATGTCACCTGACAATACCTGTCACAATTTCAATGTGTTGCGCTGTGAAGTCGCCGCCACTAATGATGGTGGTGGTTTCGGAGCAAGGTGTTACGGTGCCGCATGTCTCGCCACTGTTAAAGCTGCAGACAGGTGTTTGGCAGAGGATGGCCTGGAGGGAGAAGCAACGCTAGGTACGGCAACGTGAAGTACGGTATGCTGCAAAGAATCTCACTGCTGAATGATTAACACGAGTTTTTTTCTCTCTCTTTCTGATATAAATGTAACGTAGTATTTTTTTCTTCTAATGGGATCACCAGGTTCTATTAGTGTTTGAAATTGTCAACTTGTTAGTGAATATTACAATTGTTGTTATATATTTTGTCGTAAGACGTGAATATATAGAGCTACAGACCAAATAAAAATAAATGGTTATTCTGAATGCATTAGTTTTACTGTCAGAGATTTTTCCTTGTCATGATAACCTGTATACAAATCATGCTGGTACAGGCTAAGTCAATAGGATCTACGTACTATTATCATCATCATCATCAATTGGGGGCATACGCCGGGGGGCACTTTCGCCTCACCCAACCTACGACGCCACTCCCTGGGGTCACCACGTGCGAGTCCCCATGCAGGCTCCTTTCCCATACCAAGCAACTCTCGACAGGAAACACTAAGTTGCCCCAGCCACGAGCCTTGTGGGGGCCCCCTTGGCCACCTCCACGCCGGGTTTTTCTCTTACAGATACAACCCGATGGAAAGGGTCAGTTCAGTTTAGCGTGCCACTGCCCATATAGCCAAAGTTTGCGCTGACGAACTATGCAGATAATAGGTCTCGATTCAGTCTCACTGCAATCCTGATTTGACACATAGTCATCCCAGCGATACTCCATGATTCTACGAAGACATTTATTACCAAAGGCATCGATTTGCCTCTTCAAGTCGCTATTTAGTGTCCATGTTTCATATCCATAGAGTAAGACACGGATCACAAGCGACTTGAAGATCCGGATCTTTGTCCTTCTTGCACAGGTACCGACAACGCCAAATACTCGTGTTGAGCGAGTCCATAACACCGTGGGCTAGGTCAATCCGCCGTAAGACATATTGACGTGAGCCGCCGTCATTCTAGACTGCGCTAACAAGGTATGAAAATGTTCAAAGATCTCAATGTCCTCGCCGCATGCATGAACACTCTGTACTGTTTCATCTAGAAAGCCTCTCAAACACCTGGACCTTGGTTCTTGACCCAGAAGACCATAAGTCCCAATGGCTTTGCCTCCTCGTACAGCGCCTCGAGAGCCATCATCAGAACCTCCAGTGACTCAGCAAAGATTGCTGCATCATCGGCAAAATCAAGATCGGTAATATCGGTATTGCCGAGGGATGCTCCACAATCATAAGAACATAAGAAAATAAGGAAGTTACACGAGGCCGTGAGACTTACACGTGGTAGTTCCTGTCACTTTGGTCCACAAAATCTGCCCAATACCCAGTCCCATAAAGTGTTGAAAAGAGATGGGGCAAGCACACACCATTGCCTCAGCCCTGTATACATAGAAAACAAGCTGGATACACCTCCCCCACACTTCACAGGACACCGTCCCAGAGTACGGGGAAAAACCCAACAGTCCTTGCAGAAATCCCCAAAAACCCCGCAAAAGGCCCAGGTGCCTCAGATGCACTGAATCAAATACTTTTTGAGTAAAATAGGTGCAAGATCCACTGTCGAAATTAAGTGGGGCCCCCACCAGGATACGAAGAAAACTTAATATGAAAACTAATTAAAATTTTGTTTACCAAGAGGGATATTTTTCGTTGGTTTGGTTCTATGGCGGAACCTGGAAATAACGTTTTTTTATCTTGGAAAAATGCATGAAAACGACAATTTCATTTAACATGATTAAAAGCCTGTTACTTAAAATATACATTTTTTTTGCGCCGGAATAAATGTGCTGAATAAAGGATAAGGAATATTACTTTAAATCCAAAAAATAGGGGAAATTTCACAAAACGGGGAAAAAAATCATCCCTACTGATGAACAGCCAGCCTTTTTTAAGTAGATACCTGTCCACCGCCTGTCCACCCCCGTCCATCCACCTGCCAGCCACCCCCCCAGCACATCCCCCCCATCGATCCACATCCTGGCTGCATCCATTAGCCCAGAAAAAATACAAAAAAAAAAAACCTTACCCCCTGAAAAAATTTCCAAAAAGCTTTTTATTTTTTTTTTTGGTGTATTTACAGTGGGGAAAAAAACATACAAAAAATTTTACCAAAATAGGTTTACCACAAAGGGCCCAAATTGGTCAAAGAATAGGGCCGCCAAAGCTATAAAATGTTAAGGGGATCGTTTCCCCATCGGGAATTTTTTTTTGTTATTGAACCTACAAACGTAAAATTTGGTATATATAGTAAAATTAATTCTAAGAACTTTTTGTTCCTGAAAACAAAGGTTTTTCCTATAAAAAAAATAATTACGGATAGAAAACGTGTTTTTTAGGGGGGGGTTTCCAAACCCTATCCCCCTTGATTTTTTGAGAGGGCGATGATATGGGTATCTTTGGATGCGGAAAGATTTGGGCTACAAATTTTAAGTAAGCACTTTTTTTTTCCTCCTCTAAAAATAAAAAAAAAAATCAGAAAAAAAGTTAAAAATTTTAGGTTAAAAAAAAATTTTTTTGGGAAAACATTTTTTTGTAACAAGTAAAGACAACGAGGCTGCTATAAAAGAACAGAGTTCAGATGACGCAGTCCAAGGATGTACCAGAAGTGGAACATAATTCTTGAGGAGGTTCTTTCTCCATCGACGAAGTGGTCAGAAGGAAAAAGACTATTTTTTCAATCGCTGACGGCTATGCATTTTTACGAAAGCATATGGTAAGGCTACGTAGTTTTTTGAGGGTTTACTTTGGAGGCCAAACACAAAGGGAAATTTTACCCATCAGGACGGCGCAAAAATCAAAACAAGAACAATGAACTTTGGGGAAAGGAAGAAATTTGTGGGAAAAAAAAGGGGTTTTCCCTTTTCTAATGGGGGAAAACAAACAGTCTTTTATCAATCTGATTCACAAGATAAAGGACAGAGGTTGCAAGTAATACAATCAGGGGGGGATGCGTGGGGTTTTTTAAGGCAGCATTGTCAATGTCACCAACAAAAGGATAGTCTCTTGGCGAAAATACAGACTTTGGTGTTTTTACTTCATACGCGTCAACCAGCGATGGCAAAAAAGTTTTTTTTCTCCCGGGATAAAGGGAGCCGCAACAGTATAGACATGGGTTGAAGAAGTGGTTGGAAACGATTCTGCAGCAGTCTTTGTTCCCTGCATGCATTCCGGGATGCGATCCCATTTCCGCTTTTTTGGAATGGGAAAAAAAAAATCGCTCTACAAAAGGGTTTTTAAAGGGGGGGATTGTTTTTCAATAGCTGTGCTAAGATGTTTACCACACCTAAGAAAAAATAGCGAGTTTGAAGACGGGTGTAAAGCGATGGGGGCTTTTTCGGGGAAAACCCTGGAGAAACTGTCTGCAATGAGGATTCTAGTTCCCCCCCCCGCCGAAAAAGTTGGGGTTTAGCCAAAAGCTTTATTACACCTGAACGACTGCCCCCGACCTCCTCTGCAAGAAGTATTAAAGCCCTTTTGGATTACCTCCAAGTGAGCTTTGGGTGGACAAGGTGAGGCCCTGGACAACTGAAAGGGGGTGGGGAAATTTCAGAAAAAAGTCTTCCAGTGATGAGGATACTTCACCTGCGCCAGAAAAACTTCTGAAAATAATTCACGCAATTTTCTGTGGTTGTAGTACCTTTGGTGCACTTGCAAAAACACGGGCTTATCTGTTCACGGGGATGCGGACCCCCTTTCAAGAAGGGCATTTTGGCAAATGAGTGAGGAAGCAGGTCTGATGATGAAAATAGGACTATTTAAAGACCGGTATTCAGTGATGAAGTGGTCTTAAAAGCACGTTATTTTATAATTTTTAGAAATGTACAGTATGTCGGGCGTCATTTATGCGTAGGGCCCCGCCTGCCGGAGTTAGTAAAAAATTTGTATAAAAAATTTTTATATCAACATATATAATTTTAAAAAAGTAAAAAATCTTCTGTAACCCAAGTACAGCTTTGAAATAAGGAAAAAATGGTTTTTTTTAGTGCGGGCTGTCATCTCTTAGAGTCATAGTTTGGACCTTTTTGGTGATCAATTTTTTGGGAAACTTTTAGTATTTTTTCCCCCCAAATAATGTATAGGGTAAGTCCCTAAAAAAGTCCTCAAAGTAAAAAAAATGAAAAAAAAATGATTTTTTTTAAATTTTTTTTTTTTTTGTATTTTTGGGGGCTATAATTTTTGATTAATTAGAAAAAAAAAAAAAAATCGCCCCCGACGTCCCAGCGGGTTTATTCCTCTTTCGAAAGACACCTTACCCACTTCCTCCGAGATATTAGGAGGAGAGTCTTTGGGGGGGGCCCCCTAAAATCACGTTTTTTTTTCGCAATCGTTTTTTATGCGCAAAAAAAATTTTCCCCCAAGACTACCCTATTTTTTTTTCTTGTTTATATATTACCAAGTTTCAAAGATGTAGGTTTTAAAAATAAAAAAAAAAAAATTTGGGGAGTCGATCCCCTTAACATTTTTTAGCTTTGGCGGCCAATTTTTTGAGTCACATTTGGGCCCCTTTTTGGTAACCATTTTGGGAAATTTTAGAGTTTTTCCCTACAGTAATACTACCAAAAAAAAACAATAAAAGCTTTCTTGGAATTTGTTTAGGGTCAAAGTATTTTTAGGACAATCTGTCCATCCCACTCACCCCATCAAGACAGAGGATTTTGGTTTTTAAACTGGACTTGGAAATCTTTTAAGCCTAGCCCGTTCTAGTTTGTCCCAGGTGAGCAGCACGTGGTCGGACAAAACTTTACTCAATGCACGTTGCCTGAGGGGGGAAAAAAACAAAAATATAGAGTCTGTTTTTTTTGAGGAGGGAAAAAAAAACAAGGATTCTTCCGTGAGTGTTTTGTGAGTATATACAAGAACCAGATGTGAAAAGAATATATTTGATATATTGATTTGTCTGTTTGTTTTTCATATGCAAACTTTTGCACTATTACTAACATTTGAGATAATAAGTTACTAATGTACAGCCACGTCTTTATAAGTAATTATTTTTAGTGTATGATTTGAAGAACGTATATCATAGGTGAATAATATCTCTCTTAAATATTTTGGTGACATGAAAATAAGTAGATTTTTTGTGTTGTGTTGTTACTTCTATTGCTGCAGCAAGCTCACGTGATGGTCTTGTGGTGCTCGATATGTATTGTTACTTACAGTGGACTCTGTGCCTTCATTCCATAACTGAAAAAAGAGGAAATAAATGCATTAGGAAAGTGACGTCTGTGGTGTATATGTGTATGTATTCACCACACGATCTTGTACGCGAGCTGGCTCGCGATGGCCAGTTTCACCCTCCCCGGAGAGAGATTGGAGCTCATTATTACCTATGTTTGGTAGTGCTGGGACCTCACACACCCACGCCCCCATCCCCTTGCTCAAGGGGAACAGTAACATCCCAAATTTATCAGTGGAAAAATCCCCGGGAATGAACGGGGCCAGTTTGACGGAATAGAAGACCGCCGTTACGTTTGGACCTGCGCATGCGCAGAACTTGGTGTTTTAAATCTAACCTAACCTCTTAATTTTTTTCTTTATATAATAAAGGACTAGCCAAAGGCAAAACAAAGAGGTAACAAAAAGCCCTCTTAGCTGACAGTCCCTATAAATCAATCAATCATTGGGGACATACGCCGGAGTGCTCGTCGCCTCGCCCACCCTACGACGCCACTCCCGGGGTCACCACGCGCGAGTCCCCATGCAGGCTCCTTTCCCATACCAAGCAGCTCTCGACTCTCGACAAGAAACATCAACTTGCCCCAGCCACAAGCCTCGTGGGCGCCCCCTTGGCCTCCTCCACGCCGGATGTCTTTTACAGATACAACCTGATGGGAAGGATCGGTTTCAGGGTAGCGTGCACATGCCCATATAGTGAAGTTGGTGCTGACGGACTATTGGTCCGAGTATGGCGGAAAATCGCTGATTTGACACGTAATTCATCCAGCGATACCCCATGATTCTGCGAAGACACTTATTACCAAAGGCATCGATTCGTCTCTTCAAGTCGCTATTTAGTGTCCATTGTCCATGTCTCACAACCATAGAGTAAGACAGGGATCACAAGTGACTTGAAGATCCGGATCTTGTCCTCCTGCCACAGGTACCGACAACGCCAAATACTCTGCTAAGCGAGCCATAACACCGTGGGCTATGCCAATCCGCCGTAAGACTTCTGGACGTGACCCGCCGTCATTATGGACTGCGCTACCAAGGTATGTAAAACTTTCCAAGATCTCAATGTCCTCGTCACACGCATGAACAGACTGTACTGTTTCATCTAGTAAGCCTCCAAGCACCTGGACCTGGTTCTTAAGCCAGGAGACCTCATGTTCCAAAGGCTTTGCCTCCTCGTGCAGCGCCTCGAGAACCATCACCAGGACCTCCAGCGATTCAGCAAAGATTACTGCATCATCGGCAAAAACAAGATCAGTGATCTTGGTGTTGCCGAGGGATGCTCCATAATCACCTTGATCTACAACTTGCCCAATACCCAGTTCATACAAGTGTTGAAAAAGGATGGGAAAAGGACGCACCCTTGCCTCACTCCTGTTTTAACAGGAAAGAAGCTGGAAACACCTCCCCCACACTTCACAGCACTATCAGTCCCAGAGTACAACAGACCAGTCATCAAACCAATAGTCCTTGCAGGAATCTCCCGCGGAAGTCCCAGATCGAAGAAGATCCCAGAGTGACTCACGATGCATTGAGTCAAACGCCTTCTTGAGATCAACATGGCTGCAAGCATCCCCTGTCGAAACTCACGTCGGCGTTCCACCAGGACACGAAACGCTAGGATACGGTCCGTTGTTGATTTACCAGGCGTGAACTGCTGAGGTCTCTGATGCTGCTGCAGATGACTGTGGATCAGTGTCAGCAATAGATGGGCAAGCACCTTGCCTGGCACGCTGAGCAATGCAATACCGCGGTAATTGTTGCAGTCCTGGCGGTCCCCTTTCCCTTTCCAGATAGGGACGACCAGCCCCTTTTCCAGTCAGGAGGAATGGTACCTGACTGTCACACAGCAGTTAGGACAGCATGCAACGCGTGGAACATGGCCTCACCCCAGCTTTGAGGAGCTCCACACTGATATTACAAACACCAGCTGCCTTCCACCCTTCAACTTTGCTACAGCGTCTCTGACTTCGTCAAGAGAGGGTGCCGGTTTCGTCAATGGGAGGATCGGCAGCCACTGCCTGTAAACCCAGTGGTGTGTAACTGCTCAGTTGGAGGGTCCACCGTGAGCAACTGTCGGTATATAGTCCTATAAAGAAGGCCGTAAAAGAAATAAGAAAGGGGGGTGGGCTAATTTAGATCGGGAGGTGTCTTGTCACCAGGCTTGAAGTAATTATATTAACTTGGGTCAATTACAATTACAATTAGGATGACTTATCCAACTAATCAATAACAATTACAATTACAATTACAATGAATGGAAAAAATGTTAATACAATTACAATTACAATTACTCAATTCTAATATTATCAAATTATAATTACAAGTACAGCAAATCTAGTGTTCAATTACATATTTCAATACATTTTCATAGTATAAACTGAACTAATTGCTGGAGAAAAAAAAAAAGAAAAAAAAAGAAAAAAGAAAAAAAAAAAAAAAAAAAAAAATATATATAATAATATATATGTTATACAGGGTGTAACACGAGTTTCTGCAAATATTGATAATGGTGAAAGAACATGTAATTCTAAGCACAAAATATATATAACCATATGCTTTTGAAGCTCCTTTAGACGTGAGATGAAGTTAGAAATAATAACGCAGCCAGTAATTTCACCATGGCAGGCGGTTGCCGCTCGGTGACATTTTGAATGATTTAATCATAATGTTTACTAGTAATGTAGCCATTACATTATCTTATAACAACACAATTGGTATATAATGGACATGTTATTACTAAATAAGCAGTACATGAGAACAGCAGGGCTGTAATAAACAATACTGTAAAAGGCTACATGGCATCGTGTCAGGGAGGGTAGGATGGAACACGTGACTCAGCTGATCGGCGTGAGGCCTCGCAGCCTAGTCTCTCCTCCTCCCCGCCCGACGCGTTGCCCACTATATAGGGTGTTCCAGCCTCACATGGGATTTTTTTTTTTTTTTC
>JACEEZ010020613.1:25000-41253 GCA_016584305.1 Chionoecetes opilio | reverse complement strand
TTTACAAGCCCAAGCACCTGGACCTTGGTCTTAAGCAGGAGACCTCATGTTCAAAGGGCTTTGCCTCCCGTGCAGCGCCTCGAGAACCATCACCAGGACCTCCAGCGATTCAGCAAAGATTACTGCATCATCGGCAAAACAAGATCAGTGATTTTGGGTTTGTTCCGGGGGATGCTCCATAATCACCTTGATCTACAACTTTCCCCAATACCCAGTTCATACAAGTGTTGAAAAAGGATGGGAAAAGGACGCACCCTTGCCTCACTCCCTGTTTTAACAGGAAAGAAGCTGGAAACAACCTCCCCCACACTTCACAGCACTATCAGTCCAGAGTACAACAGACCAGTCATCAAACCAATAGTCCTTGCAGGAATCCCCCGCGAAGTCCCAGATCAAAGAGAATCCCAGAGTGACTCACGATGCATTGAGTCAAACGCCTTCTTGAGATCAACATGGGCTGCAAGCATCCCCTGTCGAAACTCACGTCGGCGTTCCACCAGGACACGAAACGCTAGGATACGGTCCGTTGTTGATTTACCAGGCGTGAACTGCTGAGGTCTCTGATGGCTGCTGCAGATGACTGTGGATCAGTGTCAGCAATAGATGGGCAAGCACCTTGCCTGGCACGCTGAGCAATGCAATACCGCGGTAATTTTTTGCAGTCCTGGCGGTCCCCTTTCCTTTCCAGATAGGGACGACCAGCCCCCTTTTTCCAGTCAGGAGGAATGGTACCTGACTGTCACACAGCAGTTGGGGACAGCATGCAACGCGGGAACATGCCTCACCCCCAGCTTTGAGGAGCTCCACACTGATATTACAAACACCAGCTGCCTTCCACCCTTAAAACTTTGTACAGCGTCTCTGACTTCGTCAAGAGAGGGTTGCGGTTTCGTCAATGGGGGGATCGGCAGCCACTGCCTGAAACCCCAGTGGTGTGTAAATGCTCATTTTGGAGGGTCCACCGTGAGCAACTTTTCGGTATATAGTCCCTATAAAGAAGGCCGTAAAAAAAATAAAGAAAGGGGGTGGGCTAATTTAGATCGGGGGGTGTCTTTTCACCAGGCTTGAAAATAAATTTTATTAACTTGGGTCAATTACAATTACAATTAGGAGGACTTATCCAACTAATCAATAACAATTACAATTACAATTACAATGAATGGAAAAAATGTTAATTACAAATTTCAATTACAATTACTCAATTCTAATATTATCAAATTTTAATTACAAGTACAGCAAATCTAGTGTTTTAATTACATATTTCAATTACATTTTTCATAGTATAAACTGAACTAATTGCTGGAAAAAAAAAAAGAAAAAAAAAGGAAAAGAAAAAAAAAAAGAAAAAAAATATATATATATATATATATATATGTTATACAGGGTGTAACACGAGTTTTCTGCAAATATTGATAATGGTGAAAGAACATGTAATTCTAAGCACAAAATATTATATAACCCTATGCTTTTTGAAAACTTCCTTTAGACGTGAGATGAAATTAGAAAAATTAACGCAGCCAGTAATTTCACCATGGGGAGGCGGTTGCCGCTCGGTGACATTTTGAATGATTTAATCATAATGTTTACTAGTAATGTAGCATTACATTATCTTTTAAACACAATTGGTATTAATGGACATGTTATTACTAAATAAGCAGTACATGAGAACAGCGGGGCTGTAATAAACAATACTGTAAAAGGCTACATGGCATCGTGTCAGGGAGGGTGGGATGGAACACGTGACTCAGCTGATCGGCGTGAGGCCTCGCAGCCTAGTCTCTCCTTCCTCCCCCCCCGACGCGTTGCCCACTTAATATAGGGTGTTCCAGCCTCACATGGGATTTTTTTTTTTTTGCAAGAATCAAATCGCACATCCTTTATTTAATTACACATGAAGAAAGAAAAAATGGGCGAAATTTCACTGACACAGTCTCTTGCTGTCTTGAAATCCATAACCTCAAAAAAACCATGATGCAATAGTATAAGGTAGAGAGTAGGCGTTCAGCAATAGTAACACATGGTTTGAGGGACCCTTAAAATTGAAGAACACGAATGAAGTTAATTTTGCTGGCCCTGTTTTCAGGAGTGGAACAATTAGGGGGTGTGCATGACAAACTTTGGGAACTAAAAAAATTGGGCAACAAAGCCCCAACAATTACAATTTCATCATACAAAATTATAAATATTACGTGATATACTGAAATGAGAGAGAGAGAGAGAGAGAGAAGAGAGAGAGAGGAGAGAGGGGAAAAGAGAGAGAGAGAGAGAGAGAGAGGAAGAGAGAGAGAGAGGAGAAAAGAGAGAGAGAGAGAGAAGAAAGAGGAGAGAGGAGAGAGAGAGAGAGAAGAGAGAGATGAGAGAGAGAGAGAGAGAGAGAGAGAAAAGGAGAGAAAAGAAGAGAGAGAGAGAGAGAGAGAGGAAAAGAGATAGAAAGAGAGAGAATATAGGCTATAACATCTCTTAACACCATATCATAAGCCTTCTCCATGAGCATAGGCGTACGAGCCGGGAGATTACAAAAATGTTCGGGCAGAGTAGCCACAGTAGCAGGGCTATTCAACTGGCGCCCCGTGAGCCCCTGCCCCTTTTTTACTTCCGTCCCGTACGTTCGTTGTGGTCCGTTATGTTTGAGACTCCTCAGCGATGCTTCTGTAACCTGAGTATAACTGGACATAGCTTGAAATCTTTGGCTTGAACTGTTTCTTTATACATTTTTTATGTAAAGGCATATATATAATTTCAGAATTTCAATGTTTCTTTTTAGTTTGCCTCTAAAAAATTTAGTTTTCTGTTGAATATAGAATATAGAAAATATTAAATTTGTTCTGGTAGGAAAATGAAAGAAATGTTTTGTAATTGTTCTTTTTTGTAAAATTAATTAATTTGATTGCAAGTATTTTTATGATTTTCCAAAATGGGGTATATCATACCCATGTAAGGGTTGGTGTGACGCACCCAAATAGGGAAAGTGTTCTGGGGTTTAAAGAAGGCTGTTCCCAACTTTGATTGCTATGCAGGTGAGACTGTAATTCTGTCCGGTTTACCAGGAGCTGCCCCCATATCCTCTGTGCGCCGTGTATCTTGATTGTGCTTTTGTCTCAGGTCAAGTCACCTTAGCAGTAGTTGACAGCCTCCCGGCACTAATGTTTATATTCTTATTGGTCATGATCTTGCTGGCCTCCAGGTGACTCCTAGCCCTATTGTATCGGCCGTACGCATGCTAGAAATAAAACTCAGGAAAATAGAGCAGGGAAACCCCCCCAAACTGTTCCCGGCATTTTGCTGTCACTCGTTTGCATGAGCAAAACCTTTGCAGAGGCAGCCGTAACTGAGAAGAACTGTAAACCTTCACCCGACCTTGTCGGACCAACCTCATGGCGGGTCTGATACCCTGACAGAGGATTTACTCTCGCGGATTTTTATGACCATGCCCCTGCTACCCGTCCACCCAGCAGTTCCCGGCCTGAATGTTAACTTTTGGTGACACCCCATAACAAGGGAAAATTCATTCATGAACAGTCTTGTGACCCTGAGCTGGAAGTTTTTTTGATTATCAGCTTTAAGGGGCTGGGGCTGATGAGGCTTCAAATTGTTTTTATCTCAAGTCGGGTGTGTTTATGCGTAAGTCAGACCCTTAACGTTCCATCAAGTCACATTTGGAGATAGTTCATCAGATTGTCGTTCCTAAGCCTCTAAGGCAGGAGATTTTGGGAATAGCGCATGACGGGGGTGGTGGTCACCTTTGGGAGTACGCAGGACCTACCAGAAGGTACGTACTATTGTAGCAGCTTTCAGCGGTCACCCTTTCAGTCTTATCAAGTTTCCCGTTCTCTTTCACGTGCTGTCCCTGGAGAACCAGCGTAGCAACGTTAACTATCCTATTTTTATTCTTCATATTTTGTTATTGTCATTATCATATTTATACACTATTGTCAACTGTTCAATACAGTTAAATATATACAACGTGAAAACCCCCGCAATGTATACTAGAAGTGTCTTTTGGTGAAACTCGCAGTCTTGGGCGAGTTCCACATTTAACCTTCAGATAACCTTTTGTAACCAGAATTTCTGTATATGTAATTCAGATTTTAATGCAATAAATCGGGCATCGCACACTAGCCTCCTAGTGGCGGGCGTTTTTTAAACGCCCACCACCCCATCCTGCAGTCAGTGTCGGCCAACCAACCGGACGGGTCGTCCACTAGCAGTGTTGCTCGAGGGGGTTTCCCTCACATCCATCTCCTCAACCCGGGGAGCCCAACCCACGTCCGGGGGGGGCGACTGGACCTTACCTTGGTGTCGGGTGACCTGGCGGCCGGCGCATCGTGGCAGGTGCACCCACGCTCACCAGTGACCACTACGCCCCCCTCACCACCCTCATAGCGTTCGCCCCCGATCCCGCCACGCCCTTTGCCGCGATGGAACATCAAGAGGGCGGACTGGGGCAAGTTTCAGCTTCCCTTGACGAGTGGTGGGTTATTTTACGAGCCACCCGAGGGACCTGCACCAACAGGAGAGGGACCTCACGGCAGCCCTTCAGAGGGCAGCCGACGCAGCCATTCCTAATCCTGCCTCTCCGGGCCGGCCGCCCACCGCCCCGACTGGTTTCTACAACGAGGACGTCAGGGGGGGCACAACCACCGAGTCAACCTGCACAGAAGCTGTATAAAACGACAGCCCAACCCCACCAACCTGCGGCTGTTGCAGGATGTGGTGACTCGCGCTCGGCAGGTGGTCTCAGCGGGCCAGGGAGCCAAGTGGTTGGAGTGGTGCGCCTCCTTCAACCAGCACACCTCCCTCGGCCAGCTGTGGAGGAATGTCAGGACGGCTTCCGGTGCCGGGCCCGCACCAACCGGCCCCCACCCACACCCACACCGAGAGGCGGAAAGGGAGACTCATCGGCGTGTTTACCGCGCGTGGGCTCCAGCGCCCAACTTCCTCCTCGCACACGCCACCTCCACCCAACAGCTTCGACAAACCCGCGTCGGGCTGTCGGGGAAAGCGCGAGGGGAACCTGACCGTGGCGGACCACCTCTTCACTCGCCAGGAACGGGTCGTCGGCGAGGAAAAAAGGGCGCGACACAGCTGCAGGGACGGACGGGTGACATACTCCATGCTCGCTCATGCCGGGCCTGCCGGGGGACGCCGCGCTGCTCGCCACGCTCAACGCGTCTTGGCTGGCGGGCCACCTGCCACCAGCGTGGAAGAGGCCGATATTCAGCCCATCCCCAAGCCCAGGGAGCCCACCAAGCTCAGGCCTATCTCCCTCATCAGCTGCACGGCTAAAACAGCCGAGGAATGGTGCTCTCGCGACTGCAGGGCGCGTGGGAGCCCTCCACCCTCACGTGTTTGGCTTCACCCGGGGCGTGGGCACAGCTGACAGCCTCCTCACCCTGCGACTCAGGCCAACAACTCCCCCACAGCCCACAGTTTTTCCTCGACCTTGAGAAAGCGTTCGAGCTGGCCAGTCCTCACGCTATTCTCGCCACCCTCGCGAGGAAGGGGACCCGGGGGAAGACTGCTCGCCTGGCTCGAGGACTAACTCCAGCACCGTCGGGCCAGAGTCAAGTTCCAGGGCCTCAAATCACGCTACAAGGAACGGGGAGAACGGGACGCCCCAGGGCGGCATCCTCAGCCCGTTCCTGTTAAACCCTGCTGATGGAAGAGCTAGTCGCCCTGCCCTTCCAGGTGGCACCGTCCTGCTCAGCTACGCCGACGACCTGGCCCTCGTTGTCACCGGGCGGGGTGACAGGCTTTGCAAGACGCAGCGCGCTCTCGACCTCATCACCCCCCAAGTGCGAGGAGCTGGGCCTCAAGATCTCGGCGCAGAAGCCCCGGGGCCATGACTATCAAGGCAGCCAACCCAGTCTGTCAGCTGCGCGTCCAGGGCATCGGCCTGGCCTGGACGGGCTCCTACCTGTACCTCGGGGGTGTGCTCGACAGGCGGCCCGTCGTTCACGGCGCAGCTTGACTACCTGAGGGAAAGGACGCAGGCCAGGCTGAACGTGATGCGGGCCATGACGCGGCTTAACGCCGGCGCCACCTTCTCTGTCCTCCGCCTGTACTATGTGCAGGCTGTGCGCTCCCTGGTGGATTTTTGCGCCCCTGTCATCATCGCGCTCTCCCCAATCAGCAGGAGGGGCTCGAGGTGCTCCAGAAAAAGGCGCCATGAGGACCATGCTGGGGGCTCCGAGATGGTCCAGCGCCTGCGTAATGCAGAGCGAGACCAGCTTGGTGCCCCTCGCCACCAGGGTGCAGTGCATCATGGCCTGTCGCGTGGCCAGAGTATTCCGCCGCGACGTGGAGGGCGTGGCGCAGAGGGACTCCGGCTGGCCATGACGCAGGGCAATCGAGTGCCTGCGCGGCAACACGTGGCTTCATCAACACCTCGCTAGCCACCCACAGCCTCATTCACGCGGGGATCACCGGGCCGTGGCGGGAGGCCGATGTCCCCGCCCCCACCTACAATGCTCCGCCCCCGTGGGGGCCCCCCGCCGCAGAGTTCACCGCCACGCAGGGTTTCCTGCCTGTAAAGCCATGTGCACCACCCCGGGGGCTGCGGCAGCACGCGCTGATGGCCATGGCCCAGGTCGCCGAGCGGGACAGCCGTGTATCCTTCACTGACGGCTCGGTCGACCCGGATAGTGGGAGAACAGGTGCCGCGTTCGTCACCACGGGGGGGAAAAGAGCTGTCTTGGCGGACGTCTAACAACTGCTCACACTTCCAGACTGAGCTGGGGCCATCCAGCCACGCCCTCGAACATGCCCCCGCACCGCCGGGAGGCAACTGTGGTAATACACACCGACTCCTGGACGGGCTGCAGGCCCTCCAACAGCCGCATCCCAAGGACAACTGGCTCATCACCACCATCCTAGGCAGCCTACAGAGCCTTGTCGCGCAGGGAAGGCGTGTCAGGGTCAACTGGATCCCCAGCCACGTAGGGGTCCGAGGTAACGAGGCGGCGGACGCGGCCGCCAAGCGAGCCGCCAGCGGGCCCCCGCGTCACCATGCACGTGCCTCCCAGCCTACAGCAGCTCAAGGCCCCAGGCGAGACGGGCCGCAGCGCACTGCGCTCACCAGGACACACTGAGAGCTGGAGGCCAGGGAAGAGGCAGGCGGCCCGGTACGCTGCAGCCACCGACTACCACCCACTGGGACGCCAACCAGCAACAACCCTGGGCAGATGGCGCACTACTGCAGCGTGTGCGTTCTGGGCTACTGCACCAGAGAGGAGCTACAGGAGGACTTCGGGGGGGCAAGTGTTGCGACCACTGCGAGATGCACACCCGTCGCCCACTGGTGCACTACCTCCGTCCTGGGCCCCCCCACCGCCCCCCTGAGGCCCGGCCCGGCCCCGCCCCCCAGCCTGCAAGGTGGGGGGGCTGCTGGTGGGCGTGAAGGCAGGGCCGCCCTCATGGTCCGCCACACCCCGAGAGACGTGATGTTGGGGGTGCTGCGAGCAGCGCCCCCTCCCCGCTGATACATCACGTACCCACACCCTGTCGCGCCCGGCAGGGTGACCAAGTGACGTAGGTGACTCACCGTCACCACGTCTCCACGCGACCCTCCCGTAGCCTGACGGGATACCCTCCTCACTGGCGGGCTGATGCCCGCTTTGTACTTTTTGTCCCCGCATATGCCATTTCTGTAATACTTGTATTGTGTGTGTGTGTCCTGTATGCTTAGTTGTACAATAAACCTTTACAAATCAAAAAATGCAATAAACAACCTGAACTGACCAAATGAGTTTCTATCATTCCAGTTCAACCATAAGCTATGAACACTCCTACTAGTTACACTATCCCACTTCTATTGGCCAAAGTTAAAGAAAGATATCAGCTCTTACATTCGTACATGTCCGGTCTGTCGAGCAACTGGTAAATCTGGCACAGGAACTAAACCCGCTCCTCTTATACTTAGACCAATACCTGTCATGGAGGAACCCTTCAGTAATCATTGATTGTGTTGGTCCCTTACCTAAGAGTAAACGGGGACACCAGTATTTGCTCACCATAATGGATGTGGCCACACGCTATCCGGAGGCGATTCCTCTCCGCAGCATCCATACCCAAGAATGTTGTCAGGGCCTGAAACAAGTTCTTCACTCAGTTGGACTGCCTGCCGTTGTGCAGTCAGACCAGGGATCTAATTTCACCTCAGGATGTTTTACCATGTTCCGAGTACCCTGGGGGTCCAACAGGTTAGGTCCAGTATTTTTCCACCTCCAAAGTCAGGGAGCCCTTGAAAATTCCCATAACACTCTTAAGACTATGCTTAAAGCCTTTTGTTTGGAGACGGGAAAAGACAGGGACGAGGGAATTGATATCTTATTATTCTCTGTTAGGGATAGTGTTCAAGAAAGTTTGGGTTTCACTCCAATTCAGCTGATATATGGTCATGAGGTTAGGGGACCACTGTAAGTCTTGAAGGAATCTTGGTTATGGGAGAAAAATATTACCCTGTTGTTGCTTTTGTTACAAATTTTCATGATAAACTGCAAAGTGCCATTAGACTTGCCCACTCCCACCTCGGTAAAGCTCGATAACGAATGAAAGATCACTTTGATAAGTCTCAGAATGCAAAGATGCGCACCTTTCAGGTAGGCGACCAGGTGTTAGCTCTATTACCCCTACCAAAGTATCCTTTGCAGTCCAAGTAAAGTGGCCCCTATCGAGTGTTGGAAAAGATTAATGATGTAAACTACATAATTGGAACCCAAGAGAGGCGTACGAAGAAGCGCCTTGTTCATGTAAATTTATAGAAAAAAATCCTTTCATGTGACCAAGCTCGATATTCTTCAGGGATACTATCAGGTGCCATTGACCAAGCGTGCATAACACAACCTATCTCAGCCTTCGATCGTCACTCCATTTGGACTCTGGGAGTTTGTCGTCTTGCCCTTCGGATGCGGAATCCCCCAGGGACCTTCCAGAGGTTGATGAACCACCTAACGACAGACCTACCTAGCGTCCGAGTGTACCTGGACGATCTGGTTGTTTGGAGTGACACTTGGGGGGACCACATCGCGAGGCTGCAGGAGCTCTTCTACACCTTGGCCGAGGCCGATCTCATCGTGAATCTGGCCAAAAGCGAGTTTGGCCATGCCCTGGTAACCTTCTTAGATCATGTTGTGGGAGTAGGCAAACTAGCTACTATCACGGCCAAGGTGGAGGTTATATATATAAGGTGGGCGATATATTATATATATATATATATATAATATATATATATATATATATATATATATATAATATATAATATATATATCACATTATATTATATATATTATATATATATATATACAATATATATATATAAAATATATATATATATATATATATATATATATATATATATATATCGCCTTTTTCCAAACAACAAGGAGCTAATGCGATTGGCGGGATTACTACCGTCGGTTTTACCGTAACTTCGCCAGGTTCGCCCAGGTAACTTCGCTCCCCTTACGGACCTGCTCGCTTCCACCGGTCATTCGATTGTATGGACGACTGCCAAAGGCTTTTGACAGCCTGAAAAACCCTGCTTTAGTGCTCCTGTCTTAAAGTACCTAACCCGCAAAACCATTTTCTTACCCCGTTGACGCCAGCGACATGGGTTTGTGGGGGCAGTGCTCCTGCAAAAGAAAACAAGTGAAGCTAGACCAGTAGAAGCTACATCCAGTGTGCTATTTTTCTCATAATTCAAATGCTATCAGAAAGCCTATGCTACCGTAGAAAAGGAGCCTTTTGGGCATTGTTCTAGCCTTAGAAAATTTTGAAGTTTTCTTAGCGGGAAGTGCTTTAGTTATTACAGTGTTCCACTGATCATAATTTCCTGGTGTTTATAGACAAGGTCAAATTTAAAAATACCAGAGTGTTACGCAGGGCTCTTGCGTTGCGCCCTACACTTGGTGCTACACATTTAGTGAAAGGACAATCTTA
The DNA here is from genome assembly GCA_016584305.1 of Chionoecetes opilio. Taxonomy (NCBI): domain Eukaryota; kingdom Metazoa; phylum Arthropoda; class Malacostraca; order Decapoda; family Majidae; genus Chionoecetes; species Chionoecetes opilio. Next base: position 31,314 of record JACEEZ010020613.1, on the reverse strand, counting down.
TCGCAGATGCGTTATCAAGAGTGTGAACACTGCTAGAGTGGGGTATATATTTATGTATATATATACGTAGGGTTTTCATATAGGGTTATTTTTTGTATGTTCCCTTTCCCTCGTGAGTTAAAAGGCATTTTGAGGGGGGGGGGGTATCACAGGAAGGGTCTTATGGCTGGCAGAGCTCGACCTCGTAAATGTTGTTCCTCATTTGATATCATTGTTATCAGTTATTATTTTTTTGTAATTTTGTTATTGTTAAATTATTGTTATTAGCTAAACTAATGGGAAATCTAAATGGGAGAAAACTGTTTTTTCTCGCTTTGGTGAGGATTGGCCCAAACCCAAACCCCCACCTGATCTTCGGGACTGAAAGGGTGGCGGGTCGCTCTCTGTGCTTTTAACCTCTCACAGAGCGGGTCTCGGTCGCTTGGTTACTTCGTCTTTGTGTAAGCCCGGTGTGGCTTCCAGGTTGGTGTTTCCTGTGTTAGGGATTAGGAGGAGTCGTGTCGTCCTTTAAGGTACTTCTCCACTCGGCAGGAATTATTTTTTTGCGGACGTGTGATCGGTGTCAACTACCTGGCAGGAATAATTGATTGTGGTCGTGTTACCTGTGTTAAACTACCATACAATATTAAAGTCACGGCCGAGGAACTGTGTTTCATCCCCCAACCTTTCTAAGCAGGGTAGTTAATATATATTGTGTTACTTCTTAGAGCGTAATACCCTACCTTAATACCCTACGACAGTTGGCCCACAGGCGGCCCGGCTCATAGTTGTAACAATATATATATAATATATATATATATATATATATATATATATATAGATATTATATATTATATATATAATATATATATATATATATATATATATATATAGTATATATTATATATATATATGTATATATATATATATATATATATATATATATATATATATATATATATATAATATAATATTATATATATATATAATATATTATATATATATTGAAATGGCTATATTGAGATATTGAGATTAAATATATATATTATATATATATATATATAATATATATATATATATATATATATATATATATATATATATTATAATATATATATACTCATTATACCTAGAATTTGAGTAAATTTATCTTAGTCTACAATATATATTCTTCATGCCTTTTCAATCTATTATAGAGTTCCCGAAATCCTGGCATTACACGCGTTCCTCCTGAAAAAAAAATTGATCATCGGAGGAAATTTTCCTGATCACCAGCTTTTCACTTTTTCATCAAAATTATTCGTGCGGGTGGGACCCATACATGGGTCACGCCCATGTAGGCGTGGCACTATATTTAGCCCAATCAGGATTTAGCAGACGGATTCTTGGCTTCTCATCTTATTACTTATCAGCATCCGTGAGCTTACCTGTGAGTCATAATGTGAGTCATAAAATCTATGATTGCTTTGTCTCGCTGGTCTAGCTAGTAATATTTTTCTCCTCATAATCTTGTGTGTCTGATAATCTTACTCTGTCTATCATAATCTATGAGTCATATATAACCAACTACTCTACTCCGTGCAGCACCCTACCCGTATTCCTGACCACCTTAGAGACACGCCCAAGATTCTTTATCTTTTCCTAACTACTAACCCTTCTGCTTACTCTGTGAAACTATTCTCTCCAACATTTTGCATCCAGTCACCCGTTTTTAAATGATCCGCATTCAAAATCTGTAAATTCCCCGTGCTCTCAAAACACAACTGTTTATCAGCAGTCGCCAACCATGGGTCGGCGACGTCACAACAGGGAGCCTCCCAGCACCGCCTGATGCATATGCGCGGAGACTCTGAGAAAAATGTAGTACTTGGGGGAATTTTGGGTGTTTCTGATATATTTTTTGTGCGATGTGGCATGTACTTGCATCCTGTGTGGGTGCAGCGTGGGGGCTGTGCCTTTATCGAGAGCTTAGCACCAATTTGCAAACTGTGGGGCGACGATATATGTGCGCAGATGTGTGTAGCGGCGGCAAGCGGCGGGGAGCGGCGGGTAGGTGCAAGGCCCCCGAGATGAGAGGGCTGCAGTACCCGGCTACTACCAACCGCTCCCGTCGCTCCAAAGGTCTGCACACATATATCGTCGCCGTGTGGGTTGTGAATGGGTGCTAAGCTCTCGGGAATGGCACGGCTTTCTTGCCGTGCCCATGCAGGATGCAAGTATGTGCCGTGTCGCCAAAAAATATAACAGAAGCACCCAAAATTCCCAAATACTACATTTTTCTCAGAGTCTCCGTGTGTCTGTGTCGGGCGGGGCTGGGAGGCTCACTCGTGTGACGTCGCCAGCAAGTTTCGCGCCACGGCTGGAATGTGGCTGTTGTTTTCCCGCGCTTTTTACAAAAGTCATGTTTTTAGGGAAATAAGGCGTGAAAATGAATAATTTTTTGTGGATTAGGTATTTTTAATGAACATTCAACATAATTATGCAAAGAAAAAATGGGTCTGGACGATACTTTAAAATGCAGAACATTAGCATGTTATTCCCAAGTCGTCCAGACACTGTGTATGCCAAGCGATCTTAGTTTAAATGGAAAACCGGGGACAGCATTGGAGACATCACCATGAAAGGAGAAGAAAGAAAGAGAGAGAGAGAGAAAGATGAGAGAGAGGGGAGAGAGAGAGAGAGAGAGAGAGAGAGAGAGAGAGAGAGAGAGAGAGAGAGAGAGAGAGAGAGAGAGAGGAGAGAGAGAGAGAGAGAGAGAGAGAGAAGAGAGAGAGAGAGAGAGAGAGAGAGGAGAGAGGAGAGAGAGAGGAGAGAGAGAGAGAGAGAGAAGAGAGAGAGAGAGAGAGAGAGAGAGAGGAGAGAGAGAGAGAGAGAGAGAGGAGAGAGAGAGAGAGAGAGAGAGAGAGAGAGAGAGAGAGAGAGAGAGAGAGAGAAGAGAGAGAGAGAGAGAGAGAGAGAGAGAGAGAGAGAGAGAGAGAGAGAGGAGAGAGCGAGAGAGAGAGAGAGAGAGAGAGAGAGAGAGAGAGAGAGAGAGAGAGAGAGGAGAGAGAGAGAGAGAGAGAGAGCGCGCTCAGGTGACTCAGTAGACCATAATTACCGTTCAATCAACAGGGCACCAAACCGACAGTCTTACCAGCAGCGGCAGCAGATGAAGCAGCGAAAAGCCCCTTGTGCCGGACATGGTGGCAGTCGTGAACTAAGCTATCGTGCCCTTGCGCCTCACACCATTATCATGTTATCTCCCTGGGTATACTTTTACCTCCCATCACTTGCAATGAACAATAAAACAAGTGATAAGTGAAAGGTGAGCGATAAGCAGGATGATGAAGGACAGAGATAACATAACTCTCGTTATCTGTTATCACTGGACACCGAACCCTTCCTCCCTTCTGTGTAATAAATCGATGGGGGTTGGGGGCAGGATGAGTGGGGAAACTACCAATTTCAATATATCTTTTCTTTGGTTGAATTATTTTATGGATACCTTGATTAATATGCTTCACCTAAACCGTTCCGAAAAAAATAGCAAGTTGAATACAGATGTAAAGCTATAATATATAAGCTATAATAGCGCATTTTATTTCGTGAATGGACTTGGTATTGGGCAAAGTTGTGGACCAAAGTGATTGTAGGACATCCCTCGGCAATATCGGCAAGATCTTGTTTTTGCCGATGATGCAGTAATCTTTGCTGAATCGCTGGAGGTCATGGTGATGGCTCTCGAGGCGCTGCACGAGGAGGCAAAGCCTTTGGGAATTGAGATCTTCGGTTCAAGACCAAGGTCCAGGTGTTTTGGAGGCTTATTAGATGAAACAGTATAGTCTGTTCATGCGTGCGGTGAAGACATTAATATAATGGGAAGGTTTACATACCTTGGTAGCGCAGTCCAGAATGACGGCGGGTCACGTCAATATGTCTTACTGCAGATTGGCATAGCCCACGGTGTTACGGACTCGCTCAGCATGAGTATTTGGCGTTGTCGGTACCTGTGCAGAAGGATAAAGATCCGGATCTTCAAGTCACTTGTGATCCCTGTCTTACTCTATGGATGTGAGGCATGGACACTAAATACCGACTTGAAGAGGCGAATCGATGCCTTTGGTAATAAGTTTCTTGGCAGAATTATGGGGGTATCGCAGAGATGATTACCTGTCAAATCGGCGATTGCACCGTGAGACTGAATCGAGGCCAATTACCTGCATAGTCCGTCAGCGCCAACTTTATATTTTTCAGCGTCAACTTTATATATAAAATATATATATAATATATATATATAAGATATATATATATTATATTATATATATATATATATATATATATATATATATATATAATATATATAAGTATATATATATATATATATATATAATATATATATATAAAAAGTTGACGCTGTAAAATATAAAGTTGGCGCTGACGGACTATGCAGGTAATTGCTGCGAATGCAGGTAATGCGAATATTCGGTCCATCACTTTTAAAATATATAATATATATATATATATATATATATATATATATATATATATTATATATATATATATATATATATATATATATATATATATATATATATATTAGTGATGGACCGAATATTCGCATTCGCAATTACGAATATTCGCATGTTTTTCAATATTCGTCCCTGCATTCGCATTCGCACTCTCACTCGTAGTTGTTTGCGAATATTTTGCCCAAATCTATACTGACAAAAATAAGAAAAAAATGTTACAAGTGAACATAATATTACACAAGCAAATATATAAATAAATTAATAGGTTAGCCGAGCGTAAGTTAAGAATGGGGTAAGGAGGTGTAGTGGTAGCCACAGGCCACAGGTGGTTCGTCAGGCCTCACCTAGACTATGCAGTTCAGTTTTGGTCTCCATATTACAGGATGGATATAGTGTTGTTAGAAAAAGTGCAGAGAAGGATGACCAAAATGATACAAGGGATGCGTAACTTTAGTTATGAGAGGAGATTGAAGTTATTAAAATTACACTCACTTGAGAGACGCAGAGTAAGGGGCGATCTGATAGAAGTTTTTAAGTGGATAAAGGGATTTAATAAAGGAGAGGTAGGAACAGTTCTTACGGCTTTTAACCAGGGTAGAACAAGAAGTAACGGATTCAAGCTGGAAAAGCGTAGATTTAGAAAGGAAATAGGGAAAAACTGGTTCACAAATAGGGTGGTGAATGAATGGAATGGTCTCAGTAGACAGGTAGTTAGTGCTGATTCATTGGGGAGCTTTAAAGGGGAGCTGGATAGGTTCATGGATGGGGATGAAAGGTGGATGTAGGTAGTGTTAGGTGACAGGATCTACCACGTGTAAGGCCTCGCGGCCCCTTATAGCTTGCTTATTTTCTTATGTTCTTGTGTTCTTATGTAGCCAAGGCCATAATCCCTCGGACACTCCCTCTATCCTCCACCCTCCAAACAGAGTGGCAGCCGCTACTCTCAAGGTCACTGTTACTGAACTCAACTCATTGCCTCGTGCGCCATACTCCAGTAAGCATATACGTGCTCTTCTCTGTCACCCACGAGCACAATCATCTTTCTTTGAAAGAGAACAGCAGTTGCAGATACTGCATAATGACGTCCAGTCACACCAGTGTGGTTTGAGATTATTTCGAGATGTTCTCTAGTGACATTGCAAAGTATAAACTTTACAATAATAATTATTCATGTAAGATATTATCATGTAAGTATTCGTGTAGGAGTGGGTCCTCGTCCCGCAACCTGGAAACATAGAAAATTGAATGGAATTTATTTTAGACATTCAATTTTGTATGGCTGAACTATTACAATGCATACAAAACATTTCAGATACCTGTATGATATAACAAAAACGTGTATTACTTGAAATATTATGTAATATTCGCAATTCGCATTCACATTCATGAATATTAAAACCGAATATTCGCATTCGCATTCGCGAATACGGAAAAATAGACATTCGGTCCATCACTATATAAAAATATATATATATATATATATATATATATAATATATATATATATATTAATATATATATATATATATATTATATATAATATATTTATTATAATATATATAATATATTATAATAAAAAACACTGGTAAAAAAAAAAAAAAAAAAAAAGTTCTGGCATGGAATTTAAGAACAGTTTTAGACTAATTTGAGGGTGCTGAATTCAAATCTGATCTTATATTTCTCTATCACATCACGTTTTTGCGCTATAGGTATATATTCCATTTTACATGAATTTCAAGAAAAATTTACCTTCTATTGAGTAGTTAGCAAAAGGGCCGGATATAGGGTTTATTTTTAATTCAGTCTCCCAATAAACTGGGGGAATATC
>JACEEZ010020613.1:0-20000 GCA_016584305.1 Chionoecetes opilio | reverse complement strand
GCGGCAAGCGGCGGGGAGCGGCGGTAGGTGCAAGGCACCGAGATGAGGGCTGCAGTACCTGGCACTACCAACCGCTCCGTCGCCAAGGTTGCACACATATATGTCGCCGTGTGGGTGTGAATGGGTGCTAAGCTCTCGAATGGCACGGCTTTCTTGCCGTGCCCATGCAGGATGCAAGTATGGCCGTTCGCAAAAAAAAATATAAGAAGCACCCAAATTCCCAAATACTACATTTTTCAGAGTCTCCGTGTGTCTGTGTCGGCGGGCTGGGAGGCTCACTCGTGTGACGTCGCCAGCAAGTTCGCGCCACGGTGGAATGGGCTGTTGTTTTTCCGCGCTTTTTACAAAAGTCATGTTTTTAGGGAAATAAGGCGTAAAATGAATAATTTTGTGGATTAGGTATTTTGAAGAACTTCACATAATATGCAAAGAAAAATGGGTCTGGACGATACTTTAAAATGCGAACATTAGCTGTTATTCCCAAGTCGTCCAGACAACTGTGGTATGCCAAGGTCAGATCTTAGTTTAATGGAAAACCGGGGACAGCATGGAGACATACCTGAAAGGAGAAGAAAGAAAAGAGAGAGAGAGAAGAGAAGAGCTAGAGAGAGAGATAGAGAGAGAGAGAGAGAGAGAGTAGAGAGAACGAGAGAAGGAGAGAGAGGAGAGAAGTGAAGAGAGAGAGAGAGAGAGAGAGAAGAGAGAGAGAGAGAGAGAGAGAGAGAAGGAAGAGAGAGAGAGAGAGAGAGAGAGCGAGAGAGAGAGACGAGAGAGAGCAGGAGAGAGAGAGAGAGAGAGAGATGAGAGAGAGAGAGAGAGAGAGAGAGAAGAGAGAGAGAGGAGAGAGAGAGAGAAGGAGAGAGAGAGAGAGAGAGAGAGAGAGAGAGAGAGAGAGAGAGAGAGAGAGAGAGAGAGAGAGAGAGAGAGAGAGAGGAGAGAGAGAGGACGAGAGAGAGAGAGAGAGAGAGAGAAGAGAGAGAGAGAGAGAGAGAGAGAGAGAGAGAGAGAGAGAGAGAGAGAGAGAGAGAGAGAGGAGAGAGAGGACGAGAGAGGAGAGAGAGAGAGAGAGAGAGAGAGAGAGAGAGAGAGAGAGAGAGAGAGAGAGAGAGCGCGCTCAGGTGACTCAGTAGACCATAATTACCGTTCAATCAACAGGGCACCAAACCGACAGTCTTACCAGCAGCGGCAGCAGATGAAGCAGCGAAAAGCCCCTTGTGCCGGACATGGTGGCAGTCGTGAACTAAGCTATCGTGCCCTTGCGCCTCACACCATTATCATGTTATCTCCCTGGGTATACTTTTACCTCCCATCACTTGCAATGAACAATAAAACAAGTGATAAGTGAAAGGTGAGCGATAAGCAGGATGATGAAGGAAAGAGATAACATAAACTCTCGTTATCTGTTATCACTGGACACCGAACCCTTCCTCCCTTCTGTGTAATAAATCGATGGGGGTTGGGGGCAGGATGAGTGGGGAAACTACCAATTTCAATATATCTTTTCTTTGGTTGAATTATTTTATGGATACCTTGATTAATATGCTTCACCTAAACCGTTCCGAAAAAAATAGCAAGTTGAATACAGATGGTTAAAGCTATAATATATAAGCTCATAATAGCGCATTTTATTTCGTGAATGGACTTGGTATTGGGCAAAGTTTGTGGACCAAAGTGATTGTAGGACATCCCTTCGGCAATATCGGCAAGATCTTGTTTTTGCCGATGATGCAGTATCTTTGCTGAATCGCTGGAGGTCCTGGTGATGGCTCTCGAGCGCTGCACGAGGAGCAAAGCCTTTGGGAATTGAGATCTTCTGGTTCAAGACCAAGGTCCAGGGTTTGGAGGCTTATTAGATGAAACAGTATAGTCTGTTCATGCGTGCGGTGAAGACAATTAATATAATGGGAAGGTTTACATACCTTGGTAGCGCAGTCCAGAATGACGGCGGGTCACGTCAATATGTCTTACTGCAGATTGGCATAGCCCACGGTGTTACGGACTCGCTCAGCATGAGTATTTGGCGTTGTCGGTACCTGTGCAGAAGGATAAGATCCGGATCTTCAAGTCACTTGTGATCCCTGTCTTACTCTATGGATTGTGGGCATGGACACTAAATACCGACTTGAAGAGGCGAATCGATGCCTTTGGTAATAAGTTTCTTGGCAGAATTATGGGGGTATCGCAGAGATGATTACCTGTCAAATCGGCGATTGCACCGTGAGACTGAATCGAGGCCAATTACCTGCATAGTCCGTCAGCGCCAACTTTATATTTTACAGCGTCAACTTTATATATATATATATATATATATTATATATATATATATATATAATATATATATATATATAAATATATATATATATATATATATATATAGTATTTTATATAATATATATACAGTATATATATATATATATATATATATATATATATATATATAAAAGTTGACGCTGTAAATATAAAGTTGGCGCTGACGGACTATGCAGGTAATTGCTGCGAATGCAGGTAATGCGAATATTCGGTCCATCACTAATATATTATATATATATATATATATAATATATATATATATTATATATATATATATATATATATATATTATATATATATATATATATATATATATTATATATATATATTAGTGATGGACCGAATATTCGCATTCGCAATTACGAATATTCGCATGTTTTTCAATATTCGTCCCTGCATTCGCATTCGCACTCTCCACTCGTAGTTGTTTGCGAATATTTTGCCCAAATCTATACTGACAAAAATAGAAAAAAATGTTACAACGTGAACATAATATTACACAAGCAAATATATAAATAAATTATAGGTTAGCCGAGCGTAAGTTAAGAATGGGGTAAGGAGGTGTAGTGGTAGCCACAGGCCACAGGTGGTTTCGTCAGGCCTCACCTAGACTATGCAGTTCAGTTTTGGTCTCCATATTACAGGATGGATATAGTGTTGTTAGAAAAAGTGCAGAGAAGGATGACCAAAATGATACAAGGGATGCGTAACTTTAGTTATGAGAGGAGATTGAAGTTATTAAAATTACACTCACTTGAGAGACGCAGAGTAAGGGGCGATCTGATAGAAGTTTTTAAGTGGATAAAGGGATTTAATAAAGGAGAGGTAGGAACAGTTCTTACGGCTTTAAACCAGGGTTAGAACAAGAAGTAACGGATCAAGCTGGAAAAGCGTAGATTTAGAAAGGAAATAGGGAAAAACTGGTTCACAAATAGGGTGGTGAATGAATGGAATGGTCTCAGTAGACAGGTAGTTAGTGCTGATTCATTGGGGAGCTTTAAAGGGGAGCTGGATAGGTTCATGGATGGGGATGAAAGGTGGATGTAGGTAGTGTTAGGTGACAGGATCTACCACGTGTAGGCCTCGCGGCCTCTTATAGCTTGCTTATTTTCTTATGTTCTTGTGTTCTTATGTAGCCAAGGCCATAATCCCTCGGACACTCCCTCTATCCTCCACCCTCCAACAGAGTGGCAGCCGCTACTCTCAAGGTCACTGTTACTGAACTCAACTCATTGCCTCGTGCGCCATACTCCAGTAAGCATATACGTGCTCTTCTCTGTCACCCACGAGCACAATCATCTTTCTTTGAAAGAGAACAGCAGTTGCAGATACTGCATAATGATTCCAGTCACACCAGTGTGGTTTGAGATTATTTCGAGATTGTTCTCTAGTGACATTGCAAAGTATAAACTTTACAATAATAATTATTCATGTAAGATATTATCATGTAAGTATTCGTGTAGGAGTGGGTCCTCGTCCCGCAACCTGGAAACATAGAAAATTGAATGGAATTTATTTTAGACATTCAATTTTGTATGGCTGAACTATTACAATGCATACAAAACATTTCAGATACCTGTATGATATAACAAAAACGTGTATTACTTGAAATATTATGTAATATTCGCAATTCGCATTCACATTCATGAATATTAAAACCGAATATTCGCATTCGCATTCGCGAATACGGAAAATAGACATTCGGTCCATCACTAATATATATATATATATTATATATTATATATAATATATATATATATATATATATATATAATATATATATTATTATATATATATATATATATATATATATATATATATTAAACTGGTCAAAAAAAAAAAAAAAAAAAAAGTTCTGGCATGGAATTTAAGAACAGTTTTAGACTAATTTGAGGGTGCTGAATTCAAATCTGATCTTATATTTTCTCTATCACATCACGTTTTTGCGCTATAGGTATATATTCCATTTTACATGAATTTCAAGAAAAATTTATCCTTCTATTGAGTAGTGTAGCAAAGGGCCGGATTATATGGTTTATTTTTAATTCAGTCTCCCAATAAACTGGAGAATATCTTCGTTTTCTTTGAACATGCATAACATTCCCATTCTTTATGATACGAAAGTAAACAAACACATTTCAACTTGCACAGCAATCGTCCGCAGGTAGTGTGTTATTATTGAATTTTACATTGAATTGAGTTTATTATTGTATTTCTCCTGTGTTTCTTTTTTGTGAAACAATGCCTAAGGTGTAGGTGGTTGGGTAGCAAATTCAAGGAACAACTCAGGTAGCTAACAACTCTTTTTTCTTTTATTTGTCCGCAGTTGGTGTTGCTGCTCTAACAATGGCCTCTACATCTCACAGAAGAAAGTGCTCAAATGATCCAAATATTTTTGCTAAAATCTGGGAAAGTTTTACTTTGAAGACTCAGAGGCGCAACATTACTGACTTTGTTAAGAGCGTGTATTTTGCGTACTTCAAAGTACCACTTGGAGACCAAGACAAGCTTTGGGGGCTCCTCACAAATTGTGCAAAACCTGTGTTGAGACTTTGAGATCATGGTCTCAAGGAAAGAAGGCTAAACTAAGTTTGGAGTGCCTATGGTTTTGGAGAGAACCAAGCAATCATTTAGATGACTGCTATTTCTGCCTTGGTCAATGTAAAAGGGTTTTTTCAATAAGAAAAACAAGAAATATTTGCAATACCCAAGATCCCTTCTGCTATTCAAACCAGTTACCCATAGTGAAGAAATACCGTACCAATATTTACTGAGCTCCAAAAAAAGGGATGAAACAGATTTTTCTGCCTCACCTGCTCCCACTGATGAAGAAGACACTACAGATATTTTTTCAGCCATCTGATGAAGATTGTGACAAACCAATTCTGTTTACTCAGTCTGTTTTAAATGTTTTGGTTAGAGATCTTTATCTACCAAAAGAGTCTGCGAACTGTTGTCTTCAAGGACTGCAAGAGAATCGAATGCTGAAACCCGGCACAAGGTGTTCATTTATCGTAAACAGGGAAGCAGAACTGCGTAAGTACTTCCATCAGATGGCCAGCTTGTCTATTGTACTGATGTAGAAGGGCTACTTCTTTTTAGGGGACTGCTAGCATATGATTAAAGGGGATTGGAGGCTTTTATTGACAGTTCCAAAAGAAGTTTGAAATGTGTCTGTTACACAATGGAAATAAGTATGGCTCTGGTACCAATGGGGTCATTCTGTAAAAACTTAAAGAAGAATATAACAACATCAAGATTGTCTAGAGAGGTTGCAATATCATGTTCATGGGTGGTTAATTTGTGTCGATTTGAAAATGGTTAACTTTTCTTTTAGGTCAGCAAGGAGGGTACACAAAATACCCCTGTTTTCTGTGTTACTGGGGACAGTAGAGCAAAAGCAGAGCATTGGGTGAAAAAAGAAGGCCTCAGCGACAGGTTTGGCATCTGGCGATAAGAATGTCATCAATGATCCCCTAGTGGATAGGAAGAAGATTGTCTTTCCTCCCTTGCACATAAAACTTGGGATTGAAAGAAAGCAGTTCGTCAAAACTCTTGATCACAGTGGAGGATGCCTCAGCTATATATGTTCAACTTTTCCCGGTCTTAAGGAGAGAAGAAAAAGGCTGGAAAATTTGATGGACCTCAAATAAGAACACTAATGAGAGATCCAAATTTTATCACATCAATGAATGAGACAGAAGAAAGAGCTTGGAATGCATTTTGTAATTGGTGAAGAATTTTTTAGGGAATAAGAAAGCAGACAACTATGAAGAGATTGTGGGAAAAGCTACTAATGAGCCTGCGAGATCTTGGGTGGTAGAATGAGTATCAAGGTTCACTATTTACACAGCCATTTTGGACAAGTTTCCGGAGAACCTTGGGGATGTGAGCGAGGAACAAGGGAGCGTTTTCATCAGGACATTAAAAACAATGGAAGGAACGGTATCAAGGCCGTGGACTCACATATGATGGCGGATTATTGCTGGAGCTTGATGAGAGACAACCCAGAAGCTGTACATCAGAGATCAGCCAAGAAAAAAATTAACATAACTGCTATTGCCATTGATCCCGTGCAAACCCTATATATGTATTGTTTATATTTTATTTCAATTCTGTCACTATATTTGATTTACTTGTACATGGACTTCGTAATCTTTGTAATTCCTTGATTAAGAATATACAAAAATGTATTTCTAAAAATCACGGGTTTTTATCTTGAAACCTTCGATATATAGGCTGATGAGTCATTTCATCAAAAATTGAAAAATGCATATCGGAAATCCTGATGTGATAGACAAAAATTGAGTTGATATTCGTAATCAGCAGCCCAAATTTAGTTAGGGAATTTGTTTTAAAACCCTTTTGCCAGAAATATCGTGCTGACAAAGGTTATTTTTACATATGTGTGAGCGGGCAGTTCGAAACCTCAGTGGTGCGAGCCGCCATTATTATATATATACTAGTCGCAAAGTCCGCCCCTTTGGGGGGACTTTTGGCTAGCTCCTGCGGAGGGATATTGGTGGGCCTTCGGCCCACAAAAAACAGACTCTTTCCCGATAGCCCTTCTAACTTTCCTGAAATAATGGATGTAGAAATGTAGTATTAACGCCACCTATCCCATCACCCTCAACCCATTCACTCACCCATTACCCATCAACCCCCACCCATTCACTCACCCATTACCCATCACCCCCCAATCTATTCCCTCACCCATCACCCATCACCCCACCCCCCATTCACTCACCCATCACCCCACACCCATTACCATCACCCCCCCCCCATTCACTCACCTATTACCATCCCCCTACATCAAGGTTTTCTAAATTTCGCAACCCATTTTTTTTTTAAATTCCGCAATAGGCTGAAAAAAAAGAAAGAAAAAAAAGTGAGAATCCCCATAAGTGGGCTTAAAACCCCCCCCCTGCTCGACCCCATTTCCCAAAAATGTGCCAATGAGGGGATTCCGCCACAGGGGGCGGCCCCCTGGAGGGGACACACACCCCACACAACACACACACACACACAACAAACACTTTCGTTAATTATTTTTTTATTATATATATTATTATATAATATATAATATCTTAAAATAATATTATAATATATATATTAAAAATATATAGTATGTTTTAATATAATAATATAAATATATATAATAATATTATATATATATATATATATATAATAATATATATATATATATATATATATTAGTGAGGGATCGAGTGGTCAGTTTTCGCAACCGCTGTTGTGGTTGTGTTTGCGGTGGATTTTTCTAAAAGCGGGGTTGCGGTGATCAAATATAGGAAAAATGCGTTTTTTTTTTGGGAAATATTCGTTATATTGCGAATTACCCACATTTGGTCATAATATATTAAATAAATAGTTGAACAAAGTTTTTGCAAAAACACAAAATAACGGTAAATTATATGTATGTCAATAAAAGATTATTCTAAATTTATAGGATTAGAAAGAATAGTTAAAAAAATTTAAAAAACTGTATTATGCACAAAGTGAATTCCCCAAAAAGTTTGGTAGGGGATAAATTTTATGGAAGTAAACTTTTTCCCCGGGTTTCCTCGGGCCCGGGAGGAACCCCGGGCAGAGCGATTTGGCCCCGGGCCCGGCCGGCCGGAGTCGGGCCCGGGCCCGGCGGGGTCGATTTGTTTTTTTTTATACTTTTGGCAGACGTCACGTGCATACTATCTTCTAAACTTTCACAACCGTCCGCAACCGCATTATGGAACGGCGGTTGCGGTTACGGATGTGAAGACTTCTAGAAATGCGGTTGCGGTTGCGGTTGTGAATATTTGTGCGGTTTGTAGTGCGGTTACGGTTGTGGTTATTCGATCCAACACTAATATATATTATATATATATATATATATATATATATATATATATATATAATATATATATATATATATATATATATATATATATATATTATATATATATATATATATATATATATACAATGAACGAGGTATGTTCAATAAGAAATGAGAAAATGTCAATGGCGGACTTTTTGGCTAGCTCCTGCGGAGGGCTATTGGTGGGCCTTCGGCCCACCACCTGTGTTTGGTGGGCCTTCGGCCCACCAAACACAGACTCTCCAGATAGCCCCTTCTAACTTCATGGATGTAGAAATGTATGTATTAACGCCAACCTATTCACATCACCCCAACCCATTCACTCACCCATTACCCATCACCCCCACCCATTCACTCACCCATTACCATCACCACACACCCATTCACTCACCCATTACCATCACCCCCCACCTATTCCTCACCCATCACCCATCACCCCCCACCCATTAACTCACCCATCACCCTACCGTAGATAACAGTGAAGTCGCCAGTTCTACGTTTCTTGTTATTTACAGACGTGTGGTGGCGTTAATAGTTACATTTCTACATCCATGATTTCAGGACAGTTAGAAGGGTCTATCTGGAAAGTCTGTGTCATTTGTGTCTTCATCTGTGTCATATTAGGGCTATAAATGAACAAATTACAAAAATAAAACCGAGTGGCGACCTCACTATACCTACTACAGTAAAGTCGCCAGCTAGTATTTTAACTCAACAGTTGAGTCGCCACTCTGGAGAATTCAGGTAAATTAGAGGTAAAGTAAAACAAGTCTCTATATATATTAGTTGCGGAAGATGCTTGGATATATAAAAATTCCTCTGCCAACGTGAAAATAAATTCTATTCAAGTTTGAAAGATCTGGCAAGTCTGTGTTCTGTCGCCCGAAAGGCTATTGTTTACTATCTGTCATCGCGCGAAGAAAAACGTGAGAAGCAAAATGCGCAACAGTTATATTTGCAGATACAAAGCATAAAACAACGCTGAAACAGGGTAGATTATACAGTCATGATATAAACTACTGTGTAACATCTTCAGTGGCACATAAAAATCAGTAGTAATGCTATAATTCGTAATATTTGGCGCCTGGCGACTTCACTGTAGGTGGCGACTTCACTGTTATCTACGGTACACCCATTACCCATCACCCCACCCATTCACTCACCCATTACCCATCACCCTACATCAAGGTTTCCTCAATTCTCGCAAACCACTTTTTTTCACAATTCTCGCTAATAGGCTCCCTAAAAAAAAGAAAAAAAAAGTGATCGGATCATCCTATAAGTGGGCTTAAAACCTTCCCCTGCTCGACCCGGTTCCAAAACTGTGCCATATGAGGGGATTGTCCACGGGGGGCGGAACGTATACCACACACACACACACACACAGACAGACGGGACACACTTTCGCTTATATTATTGTAGATATATATATACATGTACGAGGTATGTTCAATAAGAAATGACAAAATGTCAGGAGAAACACTATTTATTTTCATAAGCTTACAAAACTTTGTCTCCTTCAAAATAATTGCCTTTAGCATCTACACACTTTTGCAGGCGTCTCTTCCAATCCTGGAAGACCTCCTCAAAGTCCTTCTTCTGCAGTCCCTTCAGGTAATTTTCCGATGCCTCTTTCAGCTCCTGTGTTGACTGGAATCTGATTCCCCTGAGGCTGTTTTTCATGCATGGGAAAAGGAAGAAGTCACTAGGGGCCAGGTCACAGGGCTGTAGGGTGGGCGTTGTACCACTTTCATTCCCCTGTTGGCCATCCAGGTGGTCACCAGCGTTGATCTGTGGCATGGGGCATTGTCCTGGTGGAACCAGGACAATAGCACAACCATGTGCCAATAACTTGGCACAGACTTTGTGGAGCTTCAGATTTTCGGTCAAAAAAAGTCTCCACTGTGTCAATACTAATACCAACAGCTTCAGATATCATCCTCACAGTAACTCGACGATCTTGCATCACTAACCTTCGCACTTCCTGAATGTTTTCCTCCTTACGTGCACTGTCCGGTGCTCCAAATCTGGGTTCATCCTTAACATAAGAACATAAGAACATCAGAACATAAGAAAATAAGGAAGCTACAAGAGGCTGCGAGACCTACACGAGGTAGTTCCTGTTACTTAACTCTACCTATATCCACCTCTCTTCCCCATCATGAATTTATCCAGACTCCTTTTAAAGACCCCAATAGACTCCGCATTGACCAGCTGACAACTGACACGTACCTGTTCATTTCCTTTAGAAAATCGGTTAAACCACCTGTAGAATTTGCTTTGCTCATCAGTTCATCCCCATAGGCCTCCTCTAACATTCCATAAGCTTTTTGTTTGGTTTTTTAAGTTTAACACAAAACTTGATGTCGTAACGTTGCTCCAGGTTTCCCTGCATCTTGTCATGTGTTGACAGATCGGGCAAACCGGATCAAACTGGTTCCACCACGCACACCGCTGCGCTCAAACCTAGGAAGATAGGAAGGTGCCAGTTAGTCATTTTATAGACTATATGTATGTGTACTTCACTATGAAGTAGCATTCTGATTGAATGATATTTAATGCCTCTCCTGACATTTTCTCATTACATATTGAACGGACCTCGTGTATATATATATATATTATATATATATATATATATATATATATATATATATATATATATAAAATTATATATATATATATATATATATATATATATATATATATATATATATATATATAGTGTAGAATTTTACGATTTCGTGGCGCTTCAAAATACGCCCTATATATATATATATATATATATATATATATATATATATATATATATATATATTATATATATATATATATATATATATATATATATATATGGCGTATTTTGAAGCGCCACGAAATCGTAAAATTCTACACTTTGAAGCTCCTCTCACTTTTTGTATATTGTTTTCAGCGTATGCCTGCTGGATATGAGTGCTCAAAATAGCATACTTATACACTCAGCTCCTTATTTGGGTGTGGGTGGAGCCTTCAAGGTCAAGGCGAGTCAGAGCGGCTGTTTCATACATACCTCTTGGGCATGACCCAGCTTCAGGTTCAGGTTTTCCATCAATTCTCATCTCACTCAGTATTCATAACATGAAGACCAGATGCAAATGATATTGTTTTCAATTAGGTGTAGTTATGATACTTTGATGGCATATATACAGCAATATGTAGAGGTACGAGCTCATGAATAATTCAATCCTGCAGTGACATCTGAAATCTTGTCCTCATTCTCTTTTATGCTAAGATATAGTCCGAATATCTGATGTTCGTGGCTAGAGCGGAAAAAACTGTTGTATTTTTGCTAGAGTAGAATCAAATAGTACTTAAATATATTCATAAGTGATATTACAGTTGCCATAGAGATGCAATATATTTGGTATGGCATGTCATATCACATAAAAAGAGTCTTTTAGAGAACCTATCGGAGGGCTTGAACACGAACATTTCATCAGACTATCCCAGGTCCGACAGGGTATGGACCTTTCTCCCCAGCCTCGACCACGTGCATATCTCAAGATTCATGAGGAATAGGAAGGGCCTGCGGCCTACCACAGCCACATATGTCGTGGCAGCTATTCATGTTGAGATAAAGGAGGCATATACTGCGTTAATACGCGAATACTTACAACATAAGAGGATGGAAAAGAGGCGATATATACTGGACGATGAAGCAAAAAGCAGCATTCATTGAGCCCATAGGAAAATAAAAATATGGTATATATAAGGAAATGTAGGTGTAGGTACGTACACCCATGTCCATGAAAACGTTAAACATCCTCGACGCACATCGTGAAATGGCTGTGTAGCAAATAAATATTCAAATAACATTTTCATAGCGCCCTAAACATTTCAGTCTATCTATAAGTTAGAAAACGATGCTAGGCCATTATAAGCGCTCAAAACAAATAGATATCGATATGTAATATGTACTGACAACCACGCTACTACTGCTGTGTCTTCAATAATGTCAACCTTAACGATATTCCTTGAGCCTCTGTAAGAGGTAAGTGAAATGTACGACATTTTTAATCCCGGCAATGTCTGGAAAGTGTTTTGTCAGCGCTAAAATCGTATTTTGTTATGGCAAGCAGGGGCGGAGCTTAATAGTATAATTATGAAGTTTTTGGCCGCTACAAAATACGCATATATATATATATATATATATATATATATATATATATAATATATATATATATATATATATATAAAAAATTAATTTATATTATTACCAGTGCTTTAACTTTTTCCACTTCGATCTCCTCCCCCCTGCTTCAGCCATACAAACAGACGCCTCTTCCCCTATCTCTGGCAGACCGACATCCCTGAAGGGCGTGCCGATGGGAAGGAAGAAAAGAGGGATGGAGGTAGAAAGGTGAATAAAAAGCAATAGTAACTCATGTAAACCATACATTACATGACAATTGAGAGAGAGAGAGAGAGGAGAGAGAGAGAGGAGAGAGAAGAGAGAAGAGAGAGGAGAGAGAGAGAGAGAGAGAGAGAGAGAGAGAGAAAAAAAAAAGAGATATACAGCAGATGGAGGAATGGAGTGAGAAATGCAAGGTGACAGGGGTGAAGGGGTAGGGGAGAGGCTCTAGACTCTGGAGTGCCTGTTTGTTAAATGTCCCCTTCGGAGGAGAGGGTTCATCGTCACGTAAATGGTACCGGTAAAATGTTTTGAGCCGCGACGGGTCCCGTCGCATGGCGGGGAAGGGAAACAACGAAGGACCAAACACAGGCCACCTCTTTCCCCTACCCTTCGCTGGCGCTGATATCTCGACTGTATTTTTTCATCCCATTATTAGATAAGATAAGCACATTTCCCGACTTTATGTTTCTTTATAGCTTTTATTTCATTATTTCTTGGCGTAATAACAGAGTGGTTTGCAGGCCTCATTGTTTAAAGTCGAGTGTGCCAAAAACATTCGGGAAAGTGTTCCTTACTATGTATATTTCATCCTATTATTTGATAAGATAAGTACATTTCCCTATCTTAATGTTACTTTTTAGCTGTTTATTAACGAAATTAATCAATCGTGCATTAAAATAAAATAAATGTTATAGGCCTTATTGCTAAACCAGAGTGTACCAAAACATGCTGGAAAAAATTTGCTACTTTGCCAAATACAACTAATGTTTTTTTCTTGTTTTAACATTTGTGTGCCTATAGCGCTCCTGGGTTCGGATGGTAGGCCCTGGAGGATCACTTGAGGGCTGTGATGGTTGGCCTCGACCATGGTGCCGCAAGCAGGATATTTATAGTAACGCCTGTGATTAAAGGCTCATGCCGCCCCCCTGTGTCCTCCGATGCACTCGCAATCGAAGGTAGAGTTAATGGGTAGCATGTTGGTGCTCTTAGGCCATTCGACGGGGCAGAAATAACTTAAGTGGATTTTGGTTCTCATCGGGGATCGAACTCGGGTCCCCGAGAACGCCACTTGGAGACGCTAACCACTCTGCTACAACTACCCTAATAGGTAGCAAGCAAGAAATATACTGCACTTACTCGAGTAGTAAACTGAGTTTCGAGGTTACAAAAAAAAAATGTACATAGTGCGACAACTGAGTTATGCATTTTTATTTCTAAGATTTTTTTTTATGAATTTCTGGTAATTGACCTGTACTTTTTTTGGGAAACAGCATCCTTCTAGTTTAAAAAGTAATGAAAATGTTTCTCTGATAGATTTTTGATGAGTTTTGCATAAATCTGACGGTAGTAATTTGAGAAGGGAGCTACTTTTCAATGCAAGATCAGTAAATATTGAGCCCAACATTTGATGTGATATTTTAAGAAACCCATCAACCTATCAGCCCAACATTAGCTAACTTCACATAATAACCTCAGTAGTATTTATGAATAACCTCCGTCTCTCAGTGAAGGACAAACCCATGAGATACATGAATTTCTGGTTTGCGCACAGTAGTCTCCTTCTCCTTCCGACTCTTTCCGTCATACCACCTTATCGTGACGGGACCACACGAAGAGGAAAGGGGAGGAGTGTTTCAACGTTACCCTGGGTCCCCATGTAGCAATGAGGACCCTTCATTTGGAGAAGAGGATATTTAACAATCTGTCTCAGAGGGTGGTGGGAGGGGTTGCCTAGGTAAGGTCCCCGCCAGGTGTCACACAGCCAGACGCGCCGGTAAAGAGAGGATCAGCGGAAGGGGAGAAGAGCCAAATAGTAGAAAAAGAGAGGGTACGCACCGGGGTAGGGAGGATCAGTGGAGGTGGAGAAGAGCCAAATAAGTAGTAGAAAAGGAGAGGGTAAATATGGTATCTATGTACACGAAGAGGGAAAACATGCAGGATAACCAAAGTAATGAATGAATAACATGAAACTGGCAAACAAGAACGGAAATAAGACATAATCAAACCTCATCGAAACTGAAGTGATTTAGATAAGGACGGTAAAAAAAAAGATGTTATAATGATGGATGTAAGATTGCAAATACTAATAAAAAATGACGACATTATAATTATGAGCCGCGCTACGTGCATTGCAATTATTGAAAGAAGATGTTTCAATGGTCTCTTTAATAGACCAGTAAGTGGGGAGGCGGTGGAAGAGTGGTTAGCGTCTTGGAGTGGTGAGCTCGATGTCCCGAGTTCGAGTCCTGCCGGGGGCAACTCTTTCGGCCAACTTTAACGTGGTCGACAAGAGCCTGGAAGGTGAGCACAAGATCCCGAATTCAAGTCCCACCAAAGAGCAACTGTAAAAACATCGTCGAGTGGCCGAAAAACCCGCGTGATGCATACCTTTCTTGCGACTGCGACTTCAAGTGTGGCGGAGGGACAATAGGTGGCATCATGAGCCTAAAACTGAGGGTTGACCATCACAGAAAACGGACCTTCACCCATAACATCACAGGTGTCACTATAAAAATCCAGCCTGCGCCACCAATGGGCGGAGGGGCCATTCATCACGACCCTCCAGAATGTGCAGGGCCAACTACTTGAGCCCCAGAGGAAAAAACACAATAGCCTACAAGCGCTATAGGCTTCAATATACAATAAAAAAAAAATTAAAAATGTAAAAGATGTCAGATGAAAAAGGAAAGCAGAGTATAGTATTGCACTTATATATTAGTAGTTGAGGGGAGTTTTATTCTACCTATGAGAGGAGAGGAGAGAAATGGGGACAATAAAGGAAAGCTTACAAAAATATTGGTATAGTAAGAATAGTTGAGCAAAGAACCAAATTTTACTCTGTTTAATAAAGGAAGAGGAAGGGGTTATCAAATTGAGATAATAAAAAAATTGATTATTATAAAACATTAAAAATGATAATAATAATAACGAATGGTAGTATTACTGTAGAATATAAAGAAATAAGAATGGAATGGAAATAACCCCCTCAAAAAAGGAAGAAAGATGAAATTGAAAAGTTGAGAAGGGAAAAAAAGAGTGAAATGAAGGAAAGAGGCTGAGGGAGAGGCCGGTTTGCTTCCATTTGTTGCGACCAGCTGTCTTCTTCCTCTTCCTTTCTGCTCGTTTCGTGGCGCTTTTGTCCTCGCTAAGAAACACAGGAAACAAACGCCAATACGAGGACAGACAGTCGATTGAGTTTTTAAAAATAAGAGAGAGATTTATATAAAAAGAGAGAGAGGAGAGAAGAGAGAGGAGAGAGAGAGAGAAGAGGAGGGGGAGAGAGAAGAGAGAGAGAGGGGAGAGGGGAAGGAGAGAGAGAGAGAGAGGGGAGAGAAGAGAGGGGAGAGAAGAGAGAGAGAGAGAAGAAGAGAGAGAGAGAGAGAGAGAGAGAGAGAGAGAGAAAAGAGAGAGAGAGAGAGAGAGAGAGAAAGGGGAGAGAGAGAAACTAACCAAACCTAACCCCTTCCATTCCTCTTGTTTGGTACATTTCTAAGGAAAACTAAAATCCTAGGAGACAGGCACTAACCCTCACCTCCCCTTCACTCCCCCGCCCCCCAGACACACATACACACAGACCCTGTATAACGCTGCCTTTTGGTTGGGGGGGAGGGAAGAGGGTATCCCGCGAGAGGGTGCAAGGTGCTTGGGGGTAATTTTGACCAAATGTAAGACAAAGCTCTGTAGATTGTGTGTGTGGGGTGTGTGTGTGTGCGTATGTGTGTGTGCATTCATCTAGTTGTATTCATATAGTTGTATTTTACAGGGCCGAGGCAACGCTCGTTATGGCCCCGTCTCCATATCAACATTTTTATCATTCATCCTTAGTGGTTAGTGTAGGCCGAAGCCACACAACCCGGGAGGGGGTTCACAAACCCCGGCGACAACGGTACCCATTCACTGCTGGGTGGAAGAGGCTGGGGTTTTAAGGAAACAGCCCTATGTTTCCGCTCCGCCGGGGGTCGAACCCGGTATCTCTGTTGGAAACCGAGCGTGCTAAAACCACTACACTACGGAGTACCATGTGTGCTGTGTGTGTGGGTGTGTGTGGTGTGTGTGTGTGTGTGTGCGGTGGTTGTGTGTTGGGACATTACATAAATTCATTATCCTTTTATATTTTTGCATCTCTAATTTCGTCACCTTTCGGCGTGCTTTTGCAGTTCTTGGGGATGGCGGGCACAATCTCGCGGGAGCTTGTACAGGTAAGGCGCAATCCAGCCTCCACCTCAACGCGTCCCGGGGTAACGCGGGGGTTTCGGTGGCCTCGCTCGCTGAAACCCTCCTCCTCCTGATGCACTGTCTCTACTGTAGAGGGAAGAACGAAGCGAACTGATTAAATTAGTGGTAGGCCAAAGACGTAAGGTTGGAGGAAGAAAAGAAAAAGTGGAAATTATTTATGAAAATGAAACAAACAAAAAGTAAGAACAAAATAACTGATATAATAATTATAGACAATGAAAAAATATTAACGAGAGAGAACCGAAAGAACAGAGTATAATCAATGGACAGTAAAACAATCGATGAAGGAAAAACTAAACAAAATGTGGAATAATCTATGTAGAAGAAAATGAAAAAAGCCGAAAAAAACTGCGTGTGCTGTGCTGATGCTGTGTTGGTGTACAGGATGTCTTGGAAGCTTTGCAACACTCCACCTCCAGCCCCCTTAAGCCTGGTTTCACACTGGGTTTTTTTCGGCCAAACAAACGGCTGAGAAGAGGACTGTGACTGAGGACGGGATTCATGATCGGACCTATGTTTACAAAAAAAATCCCACACGGTTCGGATCGGTTTTATCGGCCGAGCGGGCCGAGAAATTTCGCGCGCCAAATTCAAACAAAACGCAGAAGTCAGCACCCACCCACTTCCCATTCACCCCATTAATTTTGGTATAATTTTCGGTATTGGCCACTTAAAAAACTACACAAATTTAAGTTACCAGGCATCGTTGCAGATCTTTCATCCTTAATTTGATCCCAATTTCCATGCCATGGCGCTAACAGATAATACCGAAAATTTTCCGTTTTAGCTTACAGCCAGAAAACTGTTGTTAGTTTAATTCAGATTATGTTAGGTTAAGCGGGGGTGTTGATTTAGTAGATGATATCAAGGAAAAAATAAACTACTCAATACTATTCATAATAGATTGCGCGAAAACGCTATCTTTCGCGCGCAAATACACACAAGCAAGCCCCTAGCCCCTAGCGCACGACGTGACCCTGACCCTGCTGCCTGACCTCACTGCCCCTGGGTCCGTCCCGGAAACCATTGAACACTTGCTGCTGCTGTGATCCACGCTTTCCACGCCCCCCCAAACACCCCCCCTTGTTAATTAAGTGCTACACCACGCTCAAACTCCTTCGCCCTGAACGTCACCTTGATCTGCCAACCACTGCTGACAGCGACAGGTGTCAAACTGTCCATCCTTCAGAAACGCATAATCCGCCTCACCGTGCCTTCTGAAGAAGACAGATTCAGTGCCCACGCCTGTGAAGGTATCATAGGACATCACCAGAGTTCCTTGGAATCCTCGCAGCCCTGAACAACACCAAGAAGTGTAGAGAAAGACTTTGCAGCAAATGTCTAAAAGAATAAGTGCAGCAAAATTGGGTGTCTACAGACGATGGTCTGGCAACGAGAGGCAAAATATCTCTCTGTGAGAGAATAATGCAGCAAGGTACTTGTGGGACCCAAAAAATTTTTTGTACTGAAAGATCAGGTTACGGAGTAAACCTTCACAGAAATAGCTGTCGACTTCCACGGTTATGTCATTTTGAAGAATCGAGGGGAGGTAACCATACTCATTTTTCCAAAAACCAAACCTAAAACGTCACCTAACCTTGTTTTATTATAAAAAAAATGAAAATTTTTTTAGTAAACCCACTTTATACTGACCCCCCAAAAAATTATGGGAAAAAAAGAAGCTGTAAGGCCAGTGGACCCTGCCAACTTGCGGAATTTAACCCCTTTAACTTAATTTTAAAGAATTTTTCGTTAAAAAACTTTATTCATTTTTTTCCCGAAACAAAAGCTTTATTGCTAGTTTCATCTAAAATTTAGTTCAGTTTTTAGGGCGATTTTGAGCTATTTTTTCGTACATGTGATCAAAACTAATCTTTAAGTTAATTTTTCGTTTCGGTTACTATCCAAAACCCAAAATAAGATATATTTTCCTGTAAAACCACTGAAATAAATAAGTGTTTTTATAATGCCCAGAGGCGTCCCCAAAAAATTTGAAAAGGACAAATTTTATATATATATATAATATATATATATAATTTATATATATATATATATATATAATATATAATATATATATATATATATTATAATATATATATATATATAAAATTAATTATATATAGGTTATACATAAAATATAATATATATATATATATTATATTATATATATAAAAATATTATATATATATATATATATATATTATATAATATATATATAGGTATATATAATAAAAATAATAATACTGAAAAAAATTTTTTATTTTTTAGTATTTTTCTTTGCAAAAGGGGGGGGCGGGCCCGCATGCCGCCCCCCCCCCCCTCGGTACGCCTGAAATGCCCGTGAGGGGGAATTTTGTAGGTGGCACACCGGGCTGGCTGGCACCCCCCCGTTGGGACGCCTGGTGGCCGCACATCATTCAAATCAATTTTTAACTTGAAAACATAACAAAGCCTAAGCCCAACCCTAACAAAAATAAAATAGGTTTTATTTTAGTTTCCCAAAGTTTTTTTTGATCCATAAAACATTTTAAAACGACCAAAGTGTATTTTGAACTACATATATTTTATTAAGAAATTTCGAAGAGTTTGTATTTTTTTCCCCAAATTGATGGATTTCATTATCACGATTTAGTATAATTATAATTTTTGACCCAAATACGCCAAAAAGTTAAAACATGGGACATACTTCAGTAAGGAACCAAAAGACTGCAGAGCACTAGTGTCTCTGAAAGGGGAAAGGCCACGTGAAAGTGGGGGTTTTTACCAATGCTGTATTTTTATGGGTGAAACATTTACCTTCTCTTCAAGGATTAAGGCGTCCCCGTTGAAAGAGGGTGTGCCTAGGGCCCTTTAAAACCAGGGGTTTTGACTTTCAGTTGAACCAACAGAAATTCACCCAATGATGAATCCACAATGCAGGCAGATTTTTTGGTTTTTCCCTTTTAAATCCTGTTTTGAACCAAAGCCGAGAAGTTATTAAACTGTTGGAGCCAGCGGCTGTGGGTTTTCGGCTATTCCAAAAAGAGCCCGCCCCGCAGGGGAAAACTCCATCCTGACGCACAGACAATTTTATAGCCAAGTGTGATCAGTTTTAGGATCTTGAATGACCTTGTCAGGCAGCTTGATCAGTGGAGGGCCCAAAGGAGATACGGGTGAAGTTTTTTGGGTTAAATTTTGGAAAAAAACCCC
>JACEEZ010020612.1:231995-242181 GCA_016584305.1 Chionoecetes opilio | reverse complement strand
ATTTTCCCCCCCCCCTTTTTTTCCCCCCGGGGCCCCCTTTTTTTCTTTGGTCCCCCTTCGTAACACTATATATTAATTCTTTAGTGTTCAAAATGATGGGCGATGCGCACCAGCTGACAACCTCCTGATGACCCTCGTAGTCAATAAACCCCTGATTCACCTTGGCAAGGACTTTTATTTGCTGCTAAAAGGGACCAACGAATTCAACCAATACAATATGTGCGAGTGTAAATGTTTGTAAATAAATTGTTTTACTTCATAATTTTTCCACTACTTTATCGTTATCATCCAACACTGTTTGGGGATATTGAATGAGTGAGGGCACCCCTCCCCGCCCCTCCGCACGCGACCCCTTGCCTTACCTGGTTATAATTTATAATATTGGTTCACGGTAGGGGGCCCGGGCATTGGCCCGCGGGCCGCATTGGGGGGGAGACCGAGGGGAACTCTGGGGGACACTATTTGATATACACTTGATAATGCACTTGATACTATGTCTCCTAATGTGCCTATATTATGTATTTTAATTTGTTTAGTACTTCAGTTAAACTCCTTGTCTTGTTGTGTTGCTTTTTGGTTGTATGCCTCCGGGCGTTTAATTAAATCATATACCATTATTATATTACTATAAAAAAAATAGTCCTCTCTACATTTTTTCTCATGTCTTTCTCTTTTCTCATTTTCTTCCCCCCTTCCTCACACTCTCTCTCTCTCTCTCTCTCTCTCTTCTCTCCCCTCTCTCTCTCTCTCTCTCTCTCTCTTCTTCTCTTCTTCCCTTCTTTCTAACTGCTCTATTTCTTTTCTCGTTTCTGTCTGGCCTTCCTCAGTCTGGCCTTCCGTTTCTGTCCATGGCCTTGGCTGTTCCCTGCTGCCAGGGCTGGGCTGTTTCCTGCTCCCATGGCCTTGGGCGCTTCCTGCTGCCATGCTGGCTGTTTCCTGCTGCCATGGCCTTGGCTGTTCCTGCTGCCATGGCTGGGCTGTTTCCTGTGCCATGGCCTGGCGTTTCCTGCGCCAGGGCCCGTTGGCTGTTTCCTGCTGCCATGGCCTGGCTGTTTCCTGCTCCATGGCCCTTTGGGCTGTTTCCTGCTGCCATGGCTTGGCTGTTCCTGCTGCCATGGCCTTGGCGTTTCCTGCTGCCTTTGGGGCCTTGGCTTTTTCCCTGCTCCCCAGGGCCCTTGGCTGTTTCCTGCTGCCATGGCCTTGGCTGTTTCCTGCTGCCATGGCGTGGGCTTTTTCCCTGCTGCCATGGCCTTGGCTGTTCCTGTTTGCCATGGCGTTGGCTGTTTCCTGCTGCCATGGCGTGGGCTGTTTCCTGCGCCAGGGCCCTTGGCGTTTCCTGCTGCCATGGCGTGGGCTGTTTCCTGCTGCCAGGGCCCTTTGGGCTGTTTCCTGCTGCCATGGCGTGGGTGTTTCCTGCTGCCAGGGCCCTTTGGGGCTGTTTCCTGCTCCCCATGGCTGGGCTGTTTCCTGCTGCCATGGCCTTGGCTGTTTCCTGCGCCAGGGGCTGGGCTGTTTCCTGCTGCCATGGCCTTGGCTTTTTTCCTGCTGCCATGGGGGGGGGCTGTTTCCTGCTGGCCTGGGCCCCTTGGGGGGTTTTTTCCTGCTGCCATGGCCTTTGGCTGTTTCCTGCTGCCATGGCCTGGGTGTTTCCTGCGCCATGGCCTTGGCTGTTTCCTGCTGCCATGGCTGGGCTGTTTCCTGCTGCCAGGGCCCTTGGCTGTTTCCTGCTGCCATGGCTTGGGCTTTTTCCTGCTGCCTGGCCTTGGCTGTTTCCTGTGCCATGGCCTTGGCTGTTTCCTGCTGCCAGGGCCCTTGGCTGTTCCTCTGCCATGGCCTTGGCTGTTTCCTGCTGCCATGGCCTTGGCTTTTTCCCTGCTGCCATGGCGGGGCTGTTTCTGCTGCCAGGGCCTTGGCTGTTTCCTGCTGCCATGGCGGGGGCTGTTTCCTGCTGCCATGGCTTGGCTGTTTCCTGCTGCCATGGCTGGGGCTGTTTCCTGCTCCCAGGGCCCTTGGCTGTTTCCTGCTGCCATGGCGGGGGCTGTTTCCTGCTGCCATGGGGGGGGGCCTGTTTCCTGCTGCCAGGGCCCTGGCTGTTTCCTGCTGCCATGGCCTTGGGCTGTTCCTGCTGCCATGGCGGGGCTGTTTCCTGCTGCCATGGCTGGGCTGTTTCCTGCTGCCAGGGCCCTTGGCTGTTTCCTCTGCCAGGGCTGGGCTGTTTCCTGCTGCCATGGCCTGGGCTGTTTCCTGCTGCCATGGCGTGGGCTGTTTCTTTTATCTCCTTTTTCGTTTCTCTGTTTTCCTTTCTTTGTCTCACTCCCTATCGCTTTGAACATCTGCCTGGCTTCTCTCTCTCTCTCTCTTCTCTCTCTCTCTCTCTCTCTCTCTCTCTCTCTCTCTCTCTCTCTCTCTCCTCTCTTCTTCTCTCTCTCTCTCTTTGTTGCTATTTTACCTTTCTTTTCTTGATTCTTATATTTCTACCCCAAAAAAATAATAATCCATCCTTTTAAATTTCATGCACTCATTTACCTTTTCTTTTTTTCCTCTGAGGCTTTTTTTCAGCTTTGATTTTACCCCTTTGGTACCTTTCACTTCTCTCTCTCTCTCTCTCTCTCTCTCTCTCTCTCTCTCCTCTCTTCTCCTCTCTTCTCCTTTCCCCTCCCCCCCCTCCCTCCTCCCCCCTTCCCCTCCCCCTTCCCACCCCTGCTCGTGTTTACATAAGGCTTGGGGATGAGTAATGATCATTGTTGTGAACCTTAAAGGGAAGGAAAAAATAAATAAACTGAGGTTAATCTTGAGCTTAAGAGTCCGTGTTGGCCCCGAGGAATATTTATGTAACGCGAGAAATTACATTAATAGGGGAAGAGATGAAATAACACATAAGTATCAATAAGCTAACGAGGAATTTTTCTCCACGCCTCATTCCTGAATCATGGTTAGGCTTATATTTTAAACCAGTAGTAATTAGACACGTAGCGAAACGAGGTGAGAACGGGGATTCTAGGTTAGAATAATTTTAGAAGCAGCTCGACGTTCGTTGAGTTAAGTCGCCTGTGGGGAGGTGATATTCTCGCCCTTGGTAAAGGGTCCCAAGGTAGGATGCTGTTGGCGGACCAGGGGGCCAAGCGCTCACAAATTAGCAGAGGGGGGCAACCCCAACATGTCCAGCCAGCCGTGGGGAGGACAAGGGGAAAAGAAGGAAATAGAAAAATAAGTGAGAGGGAAACAGTTGGAGTGGGGATAGACTACGTATACATATATTCGGATAACGACTTGAGATTAAATGTGCGTATCGTTAAGGGGTAACAGTGCGACTGAAGTTACAAAGATAGTAAATTATATTAGGATAACGGACCTGAGCATTTCGCGTGCTGTATCGCTAGGAAGGGAAGGAAGACTTAATATTAAGACTACACTTGTGAATGTATCATAACTACATAATGGAGACAGTCAAGAGTTAAAACTAATTATAATAGAAATATATATTAACGCGTTATCATTCTGTTTCCAACGAGTCTTACATATTTTCTTAAAAACTTTTATTTTTGTTTCAATCATTATTTTTCCCACGTAATGTGGGTGGTGGCAGCGGAGTAAACAGGAATGTAGAGTACACTGCCCAAGGTGAGGCCACTACATAATGTAAACTAAGGTTGTAGATGGACAAAAAACCATTACATTTCATGTCCGTTCTTCCTTTTCCTCGCCATTCCCTTTAACTTGTCTCCCTTTCCTCTCCTCTTCCTCCTGTTCGTGCTTTTCCTCTTCCTCCTCATGTCATCTTTGTTATACTTAGTCTATCGTCCTCTCATTACATCTCATCCCATTCCCCTCATTCTGTTTATCGTTTCCCCCTTCTTATGTCTCGTTTGTTATCTAGACTCCCTACGCTTCCTGCCTCCTGGCCCTCCTCCTCCTCGACCACCTGCATCTTCCTTGATCAACTCTCTCCTCCACGACACCTCCTCCTTCCCCTCCTTCCTCACTCTATCCTCTTCCTCCTTCTCCTCCTCATCCTCCTCCGCCTCCTCCTCCCTCCTCGACCAACTCCCTCCATCTTCCTCTCCTCCTCGACCACCCCCCCCCCCCCTTTTCCTCCTCCCTCCTCCTTCAACTTTACTATTCTTTACCTCTACCACGTAGAAACATAGTGGTAGAAAGTAGTTCAACAGGCAGCCTCGTTTGGCGTAGTAGGGCTGTGGCTGTCTGTTCTTCCTTTGTTTCCTTTGTATTCCGCAGTCCCCCTCCACCTCCTCCTCCAGCCTTCTACCTTTCCTATCTTTCTCTCTTTTATCTAGTTAGTGTAGTGTAGTTAAATCAAACAGCCATTGTAAGGGATCTTAAATGGTTTCGTTGCTTGTTTTTCATTTGTATTCTGATTCCCCTCCTCCTGCATCTCCATCCCATCCCTCATACTAATCCTCCTCATCCTCCTGCCCTCCTCCTCCTCCTCCCACTCTCCTCTTCCTCTGCCTCTTCCTCTTCACGCTCCTCTTACTATACTTCCATTCCTCCTCTTCCTCGCCCTCCTCCCACCTCATCCTCTCTTCTTCCTCCTCTTCCTCCTATTCTTCATATGTCCGTAGCTATTCTTGCCACAAGAGACAGCCCCCCGTGCGTCGACATTGAAAGACTTGACTTCAAAACACTTTCTAACAGGCGCAGAAAATTTTATCAGTTACCTTAGACATATATTATGAGACCTTACCGAGCCGATGATGTTTACTGTTTCTTCCTCTTATTCCTCTTCTTATTGCTTTAATTATTATTATTACAATTTTATCATCATCATCATCAGTCTGAGGCCAGTCAATACCTGGATAAATAGTTAAAGCAGTATGGCCTAAAAAATCATAAAATGACTGTTTCCGTTTTTCTTTCCGTAAGTCACCTGCAGTCAGTTTCAGTCAGTCCGCCAGTCGCTTCTGCTGACGTTCCCGGGGTGACATAAGGATTAAGTCCGCTAAGTGATTTCGACTGACTCAGAAAATTGTGGAACCCACCTCCGCCCCTGCCAAGCCTTCCTCGCTACGGCACGCGCTCCCCTTCTTCTATTACCTCCTATCCTCCTATCCTTACCTTTCCCGCCTATCCTTCCTCGATCCTGGCACGCGGCCTCACCGCTCGCTACTTGCCTTCCTCCTCCCTACCTATCTACCTATTACCTCTTCCTCTACCTTCATCGTACTCTCTCTTACATATTACCTTTCACTCTAACCTTACTAACCTTAACGATACCTCTTCCACTACCCTTACCTATCATTACCTATTACCCTTCCAATCACCTTATTATTCTTCTATTACCTCTCACTACCTTACTCTCATTACCTATTACATCTCCTCTACCTTACTATCCGTACCTATTACTCTTCATACCTTTTATTCTTTCCTATTACCTCTTCCTCTACCTACCCTCGGCCGGAGGGAGAGGTGGGTGGGGAGGAGCTTCACAACTTTACCTTCTTTTTACCTAACACGTAGAAACTATTAGTGGTAGAAAGTAGTACACACAGGTAGCTGTTTGGACCAGTAAGGGCTGTTGCTGTCTGTTCTTCTGGGTATTCCGTTGTATTAGCTCCTCTCCTTCATGTTCCTGTTCACGGCCAAATATTCCCGTTCTCTGGAATAGTACATGTGGTATGGGAAGTCTTAGGCCAATCACCCGTTGTCCAAAGCTCATGACGTCACATGGGGATGGAGCTTAAGGTGATTGCTGGGTTAAATCTGTTCTATTATCATATTCAACTAGTCTTGGTAGGTTGGTAAATAGTCTAATCTTCAATAAAAACAAAGGAGTATAGCCCTCGATCACTTAAGCTCTCACCCCCAAATGTGACGTCACGAGCTTGGACAACGGTGATTGGCTAGAGACATCCCCACACCACATACTATTCCAGAGAACGGGAATATGCGTCCCGTCCACACCACCTTCTTGCCTCACATATCCTCAGCACCTCTTTGGTTCCGTCACTTGTTGCTTCTTACCCATCCTCCAACCCCTTCACGCCCAGATCTTTCCTTAATAAATATATATATCTAATTGTCTGTTGTTAGCCATAAAAAATTACGAAAAGTAACCTTACTTAATATACCAATTAGCTAGTGGACAACAAGATACTAACAGGTCATTACTATAAAATATGCTCATACTTATTTAAATTGTCTAATGGTAGCCCCCAAATTACAAGGAAATTACGTTCTGGCCTCAAGGGGTTAACGGAGTGATAGGAGGTGGAGGTGACATGTACAGGCAAAGACATTCATAAGTTTAAGGGAATATAAGTGACACAAGGCAACAAGAGATAACTTGAGTGTAGCAAAAGTAACCAAAGACGAGTACAACAAGGCACACAACAACAAACATTGCGCCTAGAAACTTCTGGTTTTTGTGGTATTAGTCTCATAATAATTACTTCCGCCAACCAAAGGGGCTGGTGAGGGGTTATGTTTTCACCCCGATCTGTCTGTATTGTCTGTCTGTTTGCGTTTTCTGCTTGTAGTGTACAAGATTCTCAAAAGTTATAATAGATCCTGGACCAAACTTGGTATACCAAGTCTATTTGGTATAGAAGAAACTGATTTAATTTTGGATGGAAATCTATTGACAACTGTTGCCATGGCACCAATGAAACGATACCTCCGGCCGAGGAGGTATGTCGGCTCATGGGCTGAGTGCATATATATATATTAATATATATATTATATATATATATATATATATATATATCTATATATTATATATCTCTATATATATATATAATATATATATCTATAATATATGTAATATATATTATATATATATATATATATATATTATATATATATAATATATTATATATTTTGATAATCGAATCACAACTGTGCATGGCAACCCACGTGATGAAAATATTTCGGGCGTAGGTATGCGCTCTACTGAGTGTCCTCCCCCCTAGTTAGTAAAGTTTCTGTCGGTGCTGTGTTTCGTATCAATATTCAAAATTGTGAACGACGATAAGAAAAGTGCGTTTGTTTAGACGAATTACTAAAACACGCACACACACACAGACACAGACACAGACACACACACACACACACACACACACACACACACACACACACACACACATACATTTCATTCTTTTTTAACGCGAAAAAAAAACAAGAAGGCGACGAAAATTAAAGGCTTCTATATTTTATTGTTTCTTTGATTAGCAGTTGGCAGGATTTTAACGTCACGTAGGATTTACGAGGATAAAATCCAGAGATAAAAATGTTAATCCCATAAACCGAGTGATTAAATAACTGAAGCTGAATGATGCATAAAACGTAGAAGAGAAAGCTTTGGTCATCATTTAACGATCCATCAACGCAAACGAAACGATACAAAACCCTTAACTCTCACGTCCAGATCTTTCTCTTTGATATTATAAAATCGTCTGTTGTAGCCAGAAAAATTACCGATAAGTAATTGAATTATACCAAATAGTTAGTCGACAGGATACTAACAGGTCATATCTATAAATGTTGCTTATAGTCACTAAAAATCGTCTAATAGTACCCAAATTACAATGGAAATTACGTTCTGGGTCGCAAGGGGTTAAGAGAAAGACTTCAGGTCGATTCACACCTATCAGTGGCGTATCAGTGCCGCGTCAGTTCAGTGTCCGTGATATCCGTGAGCATCAGTGACGTCTGGGCACAAATCAGTGGCGTATCAGTGCCGTGTCAGTCAGTGTCTCGTGATATCCGTTGACGCATCAGTGACGTACTGGGCACAACCTATCAGGGAGTACAGGGCGCGCAGTTCAGTGTCCGTGATATCCGTGGACCATCAGTGAAGTCTGGCACACATGCCGTAGTGACTCCGTTGTTGGAAGCGGTGATTTTAAAGATGGCAAAGTTTACAGACAGGAAGATGACAATTGATTTGCAATAATTTTGGGATGAGGAAGAAGAGGTTGAGCCTAAGGTGAAGACAAGGAAGAAAAGTGGATACTATGAGGCGTGGAAGATAAAGAGAAAGTGAAGGATAGTTTTACTACTCTATACAAGGAGCTAATTGAAGATTGACTAACTGTTTCCATATTTTAGAATGTCTGAAACAAGGGTTTCAAATTAATCCAAATAGCTTGTTGAAAACGCTGGTCATATATTTTGGTTGTGATCAATCACACAGAACTGAAGGATTTCGAACCAATTCAAAACGAGTTCATCATTTATTTCGTTCACAACTCCAAACACGTTTACGACGTCCGTCAAAAAACTAAAAAATATCTGTGGGCGGCGATATTCATTCACGGAGTGATAGTCACTGACACTGGGAGCCAAAACACGGTACTGCGCCGGCACATGCTGAAGCGTCGCCAATTTCAAATTTCAACGATATTTTTTCTTGACATGAGGACTGAAGCCGGACACGGCACTGATACGCCACTGCTATGTGTGAATGGACCTTTGGAGGGAAAGAGAAGAAAATAAAATAAGAGGATAAAAGATTTAGAGAAAATTTTTAGAGAATATGGAAGGAACGAACGAAAACATAAATATTCCCTTTACCTCATGGGTGAAAAAAACCCGAAAAAAAGACAATAGGTTCGATTAACACAACTTCAAACAACGAACAAAACAAAGAAAACCATTCCTTTCAATGTGCAAAAACTACAAAAAAACAAGAACAAAAAAAACAAAAAAACAGCCATTAATTAGGAGAAAAAAACCAAAAAAACTCTCTCGCCATCACAAAAAACAACCAAGAGCCTAAAACACACAAAAGAAAAAAATCTATTTAGAGTCAAAAGTAAATAATGAAGAGGCGAAAAGGGAACATTTACACCCCACAGAAACTAGAAACACAAAACAAAAACAACAAAACAGACATTAAGACGAAAACCAAACCAAAACTCTTCACTTCTCCATCACAAAAACAACAAAAAAGCCAAAACACAACATGGAAACAACAACTTATTCAGTCGTAAATAAAGAAAAAAAATCAAAATCGTAAATTATCAAATAAAGTAAAGTAAGTCAATATCAAGAAAATACATAGTAAGTAAAGTAAGTCAATATCAAGAAAATACATAGTAAGTAAAGTAAGTCAATATCAAGAAAATACATAGTAAGTAAAGAGAGTAAAAGTAATATAAATAAAAAAAAAAACAACAAAAGACAACTCTCAAAGCCCTACGGAAATAAAGAAAATATCAAAATCGTAAGCATCAAGCTAAAGTAAAGTAAGTAAAATATCAGAAACTAAATGGTAAGTAAAGTTAAGTAAAAGTTAATTCTAAATAAAAAAGTAAATATCAAAGCACTTCACTGGGAGCACCGACACCACCACCACATCTCCGGCAGGTCATTCCAGGTCACCGGCCGACCCACCTGCCCATGAATTACCTGTACGAGGTCATTAAGGCGCCTCTGAACCCCCGCATCCCACCCTAAACACCCTAAAACTCACCCTCACACACCTAAAAGTAAAGCGCTCCGTAAGGAAGAGAAGAGAGGGAAAAGGAAAAATAACTACATAAAATTATCCCTTCACGTTAAAGTATCCGCGCAAGGAGGAGAAGCAGTGAAAGAGAAGTAAGTATAAAAGAAATAAGTGAAGTCAAAAAAACTGGCATAGGTTGTGAGGAAGCGAGCTCAATCCATTCAGCTTTCTCCAGCAACGCTCCCCGCGCTAAGCTTACTCTCCCTGCATTTTGAGCTCCTTCAAGACCCTGCTTAAGCCCTCTCATAGCCCTAGATCATCCTCATCCTCCTACCTGCCTCACCTACCTGGCCTCCTCCATCCCATCCCCTCCTCTCCTTCCTCCCCTCTCAACCCGGCGGCTCAAACAACTGTTAAATGTTGGCAAGTGGAAAAGAATAACTGAGTAGATGTGTGAATAGGAAGAAAAAATATAGAGGTTTAGGTTTGTGGTTGTCTATCATTCTACGATTCTTTTATTTCTTTCCATCTTTTTTCATTATATTCTTTTTCAACGCGCGAGGAATGTTGTGTGGCTTGAGGGTGCGGCGAAGGGCCTCAACTCCCCACCGCGTAGCTTGGTGACGGGGCCGCCTCCACACCCCCCGCCGCGGGGACGGGCTCCTCCTGGCCTGACACCAGTGTTGAAGGTAGGTCTGACGTAGGCCGCACTTTCTGTGTTTCTCGTGGTGACGCACCTCGATGTTCGCTGTTCGCGGCGCCAGGCGGGCAGCACCGTCA
>JACEEZ010020612.1:204495-221995 GCA_016584305.1 Chionoecetes opilio | reverse complement strand
ACAATACTGGGAATTGTAGAAAATATGAAAGTAACAGGGATAGAAACATACTCTTTGGATGAAATATTATCTGGAAAATGTAGAAAAAATGAAAGTGGCATGGATGGAAACACAAACTACTGTATATGGAAACAATACCGGAAAATGTAGGAAAATATGAAAGTTAGAGGGATGGAAACATACTCTTTGGATGGAATACTGGACAAATGTAGGAAATATGAAAGTGAAGGAAGTTGACGATCAAAACAAGAGTGGTACAAGAATACGACGGTTTAGTGTAAATTTCTACAACTTTATTTTCAACTATATTTTGCTATATTATTCAACTTTATTTCAACTATATGTATACAATTATATTGTATAGGGTATATTTTCCTTTTGTCCGTCTGTACATACACCTATTTATTTCTCAATGCCAACAAAATGTCAAAACAATGTGTGTATGCGAGGATAAATACATTAAAAGAGACACCAGTACTTAGACGGCACATACACGCACGCACGCACACACACACACACGCACACACACACACGCACACACACACACACACACACACACACACACACAACATTAGCACACAGGGTTGCAGGGTATGGGATCAACAGAGAAGTATAAATGCACATACACACGCACATGAGCGGGTGGACACACACACACACACACACACGCACACACACACACGCACACACACACACACGCACACACACACACACACGCACACACACACACACACACGCACACACACACACACACGCACACACGCACGCACACGCACACACACGCACACACACACACACACTGTTACGAGCGAGACAGTGAGTTGTCTAGAGGAATGAGTAGCGAGACTGAAACGCCCGAAACCATAACAAAAAGGTGATGGAAAGAAGTAGATAACAATAACAATTTAATAATATCTAATAAATCACCTTGTAGCAAGGAGTAAGATGATCTTGCTTTTGAAGCACACACAGAGATGACTAAAGAAAATGCTTATATAATCTAAATGACCAATATGTACATAACACAAGATAATTAACCCTAGAGAAAAACACAAAAAGAATACTAAGATAAATTTCACCACCAGGTAGTAAAGCAATAATAATAATGTGAGTTGACTTGAGTAGAGTCACCGGTGCTAATGTTGACTGGGTACTTACTTTAAGGCACAAGAATGGTGTTACTGCTATGTTCCTCGAGAGAGTAGTAACGCTTCAGCTATATACAGATGACTGACTAACAAAAGAAAACGAGGTTTATAAATGCCCTCGTATTTGCCTGGGGCTGCTTCACTCAGCTTTGAGTCGAAACAAAGGCGAGATCCCGGAGTAGTTCCGGTGCCTTCCTTCGTGTTGATTGAGGAAGGGTAGTTAGTGGTACTCCAGGTTGTGTGTGTGTGTGTGTTTTGTGGTGTGTGGTGTGTGTGTGTGTGGNATACAGGGGCATGGAAACATACCTCTGAGGAATATGGACAAGTAGAAATAGAAAGGAAGAAGGTGACGATCAAAACAAGAGTGGTACAAGAATACGAAGGTTTAGTGTAAATTTCTACAACTTTATTTTCAACTATATTTTGCTATATTATTTCACTTTATTTCAACTTTATTTACAACAATATATATGCAATTATATTTTATAGTGTATATTTTCCTTTTGTCCGTCTGTTCACACATCTACATATTTCTCAATGCCAACAAAATGTCAAAACAATATGTGTATGCGAGGATAAATACATTAAAAGAGACACCAGTACTTAGACGGCGCATACACGCACGCACGCACGCATACACACACCCACACCCACACAGACACACACACACACACACACACACACACACACACAGACACACACACACACACACACACACAGGAACACACACACACACACCGAAAAAAAAAGGTTAGATCATTACCACAAAACGAGGTGCTCCAGTTCAACTCTAATTTTGTCCCTTATCCCCCCCTTCCCCTCCTTCTCCCTTCTGACACCACTACTTGCCTTACTTCCCCCCTCCACTCCCCCCCGCCTCCCCCAACTCCCCCTCCCAAGCATTATGTCTCTTGTCCTCCCCCCACCCCCTTCCTCCCTCTAACACCACTATAACCATAACACCAAATTTTTAATACTCGCCTTACTTGGCCCAACACCCACTACTCCCCTACCATCCCCTCACCATCCTCTCCCAACTCCCCCCAGCAGTCATGCCCCCCGCCCACTCCCTCCCTCTCTCCCCGCCACCAATTCCCTTCTCCCCTCCCCCCGCACACGTGTCCTCCCCCTCCCTCACACCCCTTCGCAGATAAAGTCATTCGTCACCACACCCTAATACTGTAGCTGTCTTTTATTTACGGTATTTACACGAATCCACCTTATTGAGGGCGGGGAGTCACGAGTACCTGTGTGTGTGTGTGTGTGTGTGTGTGTGTGTGTGTGTGTGTGTGTGTGTGTGTGTGTGTGTGTGTGTGTGTGTGTGTGTGTGTGTGTGTGTGGTGTGTGTGTGTGTGTGTGTGTGTGGTGTGTGTGTGTGTGTGTGTTGTGTGTGTGTGTGTGTGTGTTGTGTGTGTGTGTGGTGTGTGTTGTGTGTGGTGTTGTGTGTGTGTGTGTGTGTGTGTGTGTAGTGGTGTGTGTGTGTGGGGTGTGTGTGTGTGTGTGTGTGTGGTGTGTGTGTGTGTGTGTGTGTGTGTGTGTGTGTGTGTGTGTGTGTGTGTGTGTGTGTGGTGTGTGTGTGTGGTGTGTGTGTGTGTGTGTGTGGTGTGTGTGTGTGTGTGTGTGTGTTGTGTTGTGTGTGTGTGTGTGTGTGTGTGTGTTGTGTGTGTGTGTGTGTGTGTGTGTGTGTGTGTGTGTGTGTGTGTGTGGTGTGTGTGTGTGTGTGTTGTGTGTGTGTGTGTGTGTGTGTGTGTGTGTGTGTGTGTGTGTGTGTGTGTGTGTGGTGTGTGTGTGTGTTGTGTGTGTGTGTGTGTGTGTGTGTGTGTGTGTGTGTGTGTGTGTGTGTGTGTGTGTGGTGTGTGTGTGTTGTGTGTGTGTGTGTGTGTGTTGTGTGTGTGTGTGTGTGTGTGTTGTGTGTGTGTGTGTGTTGTGTGTGTGTGTGTGTGTGTGTGTGTGTGTGTGTGTGTGTGTGTGTGTGTGTGTGTGTGTGTGTGTGTGTGTGTGTGGTGTGTGGTGTGTGTGTGTGTGTGTGTGTGGTGTGTGTGTGTGTGTGTGTGTGTGTGTGTGTGTGTGTGTGGTGTGTGTGTGTGTGTGTGTGTGTGTCACTGATCTATATAACATGGATCGCGGATCTGGGTAGCTGTGGCCGAGATACTGAAGTCACCAGCCGCCATCTTGAAATAACCAAAACAAATACATGGGCCGGCCAGGCAGTGGCTGGGTGTTGGCTGCTGGCATGTGATAGCCTATATTACCACCTACTACTACTATTAACACCTACTATATACTACTATTACCACCTACTACTACTATTACCACCTACAAACTACTATCAACACCTACTACTACTACTACTAAACTTTCCAACCTAGTGCATCGTCGAACCTTCCAAGTCATTTATTTACGGTGATACACAGACAACAGGTTTGTTGCGAGGCCGTACAGGTGTGTAGTGACAGGTGTGTTGCGAGGCCGTACAGGTGTGTAGTGACAGGTGCCTTGCGAGGCCGTACAGGTGTATAGTGACAGGTGTGTTGCGAGGCCGTACAGGTGTGTAGTGACAGGTGTGTTGCGAGGCCGTACAGGTTTGTAGTGACAGGTGTCTTGCGAGGCCGTAGAGGTGTGTAGTGACAGGTGTGTTGCGAGGCCGTACAGGTGTGTAGTGACAGGTGCCTTGCGAGGCCGTACAGGTGTATAGTGACAGGTGTGTTGCGAGGCCGTACAGATGTGTAGTGACAGGTGTGTTGCGAGGCCGTACAGGTGTGTAGTGACAGGTGTCTTGCGAGGCCGTACAGGTGTGTAGTGACAGGTGTCTTGCGAGGCCGTACAGGTGTGTAGTGACAGGGTGTGGTGTATGTGGGTAAAGCGAGAGGCTAAGAGTTGCAGTGTACAGACCTAATGAGCGAACCACGAGTGTGTGTGTCTGACCTAATGAGCGAACGCGCAGTTCTCGTCCACTATAACGGCGCTAGCCCCGTACCGCCGCCGCCACGGGTACGGCGCGAGCCACAGTGGTCCATAGAACCTACTCTCGGGGATTACAGGAAGTTTAAATTAATCAAAAACCTTGGCCTAATCAAAAAACCTTTCTAAATTAGGTATATTGAATTGAAAGTAGTTAGTTCGTACACTTAATTTGAGTATTTTCGTACATACCTGGTGTCGTTCGTAACTCTAGTAGTCAAGTTCAACTCTCAGCTGAGTGTACGAAACGACTATGGTTTCATTTAGACTACGAAACAACTTTTGGTAATAATGGACGAGTTTCGCGGTCGTTTTAAGAGTCATCAACTATTTTTTCTTGGCCTACAATAGGTGCTTGTTGCAATGGAGATAGTTTTATTTTGCGCAACCTATAAGGTTGGGGGGTTGGGCCCCAAAAAAAATAATATTAATGAAACCTAACCTAACCTTATAGGTTTTAATGAAACCTAACCTAACCTTATAGGTTGTAATGAAACCTAACCTAACTTTAACCACAAGGTATACTTTTTTTTCCTTTTTTTTTTCTTCGCAAAATAAAGCTATCTCCATTAGAACACGCACCGCTTATTAGGAAGCGCGTGGAACGGAAACAGACCTGAGTGCGGTTATGATACAAATGATCATATATATCATTTGTATCATAACCGCACTCAGGTCTGCTTCCGTTCCCCACTAATTGTTAACAAGTATAAAAAAATATACTTATATCTATATCTACCTATATAAAAAAAAGTATACCATATCCACCTATATTTTTTTTTAACTAGTAGGTGGATGACTGGAGTGGGTAGATGGAATTAAGAGTGGATGGGCTGGGTGGGAGTGGGTGTGGGTGTGTGTGTGGTGTGGGTGTGGGTGTCTGGGTGTGTGTGGGTGTGGGTGCGTGGGTGTGTGGTGGGTGCGTGCGTGTGTGTGTGGTGGGTGCGTGTGTGTGGTGGGTGGTGGGTGCGTGTGTGTGTGTGGTGGGTGTGTGTGTGTGGTGGGTGGGTGTGTGTGTGTTGGGTGGGTGTGTGTGTGTGTGGTGGGTGCGTGTGTGTGTGTGTGTGTGGTGTTACTCACAGGTGGAAAGATTTGCCACTTCCAGGTCCTGGTCTGTTTGTACAGGACATAGCAGCACAGCTTAGCATGACGAGGTGATAACACAGCCAGACAGCAAGCACAACTTGGCATGACGAGGCGATAACACCAGATAGACAGCAACGCGAGTCGCAGAAACAAGGCTTTGTTTTGGTTACGACAAGATGGCGGACAGTTGGAACCAGTGCTGAGCCAGGCTTCCGCGATCCATGTTATATAGATCAGTGGTGTGTGTATGTGTGCGCGTGTGTGCGTATGTGTGTGTGTGTGAAATAGGTTAGGCTACTGTTGTCAACCATACATACATACATACATACATACATACATACATACATACATACATGATACATACATACATACATACATACATACATACATACATACATACATACATACATACATACATGATACATACATACATACATACATACATACATAAATATATACATAAATATTAATATACAAAGTTATTAGATGAGCTGTAATTATGATGTCATTACTGTCTGTCTTTGTTACTGACGTGTCAAGACCTTTGGACATAACGAGTCTGAAATTCAAGTTCACAGAGGAAATACACCAACATTATAAATACCGAGGTAAAAACCATCTAATTGGTCCCGTAGAATTCTACGTAATGGATCGATAACATTAGATTACCGTAACACAAATGACTGAATATCAAAAGACAAACCTTCACAAACTTATAATCACCCTCATAACCCGTCACCAAATACTCTTACAACCTCTTTAGCTAAATATTTCAGTGAATGGAAAATCTTGGTGAATAACGTGTTTCGGTTATCAAAGGCCAAGGGTGAAAGAGGATCTAAGGGTGAGGTTTGATGCAAGGGTGAAGGAGGATCCAAGGGTGATATGAATTCAGGGTGAGTATGAAGGGTGAAGCTTGGAAAGAAAGGTTGAAGGTTTTATAGATAAGGACTTTTTTGTTCAAGGGTGAGGTTTAAAGCCAAGGGTGAATGGTGATCCAAGGGTGATATGAATTTAGGGTGAGTATGAAGGGTGACGTTAAGGGTAAAACAGTTTAAGAAGGTTTTATAGATAAGAATAAAACCTACTAGGGTTCGAGTCCCGCCCAAATAACTGTTGTCGTCCAGCCACCTCAGCGGACCATTTACTGAAGCTGTTTAGGGTGAGGCAAGTGTGATGTAACTTGGGTGAACTAACCAAAAAAATGGTTCTTTGTTCTCAGGATTGTGCACCGTGGTGAACAAAAGGGAAGATACGGAAATGAGCACCACGACAAAGCGCCGCCTCACGTATTACCATCCTAAATCCTTCCTGGCCTTTCATTTTTCCGCGTATAGACTGTAAATTGTGACAACCAATCCGGCGAGGGAACGAAGGCACCGCGGTCTTTTTGTTCGTTTACTTCATGAAAATGTACATCATTTGACCGTTGTTTGGAACTGTTTGGTGAGCGTGGTGAGGCTTACGTCTTGGTGAGGCGATGGCTGGGAGGGAGGGAAACACCAACTATATGGCAACAATACTGGGAATTGTAGAAAATATGAAAGTTAGAGGGATAGAAACATACTCTTTGGATGGAATATTATCTGGAAAATGTAGAAAATATGAAAGTTACAGTGAGGGAAACACCAACTATACGGAAACAATACCGGAAAATGTAGAAAATATGAAAGATACAGGCATGGAAACATACTCTCTGGATGGAATACTGGACAAATGTAG
This sequence comes from Chionoecetes opilio, assembly GCA_016584305.1. Classification (NCBI taxonomy): domain Eukaryota; kingdom Metazoa; phylum Arthropoda; class Malacostraca; order Decapoda; family Majidae; genus Chionoecetes; species Chionoecetes opilio. Next base: position 215,078 of record JACEEZ010020612.1, on the reverse strand, counting down.
GAAATATGAAAGTGAAGGAAGGTGACGATCAAAACAAGAGTGGTACAAGAATACGAAGGTTTAGTGTAAATTTCTACAACTTTATTTTCAACTATATTTTGCTATACTATTTCACTTTATTTCAACTCTATTTACAACAATATATATGCAATTATATTTTATAGTGTATATTTTCCTTTTGTCCGTCTGTTCACACATCTACATATTTCTCAATGCCAACAAAATGTCAAAACAATGTGTGTTTACGAGGATAAACGTACAGTAGAAGAGACACCAGTACTCAGACGGCGCACACACGCACGCACGCACGCACACCCACACCCACACACACACAGACAAAAAAGGTTAGATCATTACCACAAAACGAGGTGCTCCAGTTCAACTCTAATTTTGTCCCATGTCCCCCCCCTTCCCCCCTCTAACACCACTACTTGCCCTACTTCCCCCCCCCCCGCCTCCCCCTCCCAAGCATTATGTCCCTTGTTCCCCCCCCAACCCCTTCCTCCCTCTAACACCTCTATAACCATACACCAATAACACCACTATAACCATAACACCAAATTTTTAATACTCGCCTTACTTGGCCCAACACCCACTACTCCCCTACCATCCCCTCTCCATCCTCCCCCTACCCCCTCCAGCAGTCATGTCCCCCGCCCGATCCCTCCCTCTCTCCCCCCCCACCAATCCGCTCTCCCCCCCCCGCACACGTGTCCTCCCCCCACTCCCTCACCCCCCTTCGCAGATAAAGTCATTCGTCACCACCCTAATACTGTAGCTGTCTTTTATTTACGGTATTTACACGAATCAACCTTATTGAGGGCGGGGAGTCACGAGTACCTGTCTGTGTGTGTGTCTGGTGTGTGTGTGTGTGTGTGTGTGTGTGTGTGTGTGTGTGTGTGGTGTGTGTGTGTGTGTGTGGTGTATAATTCAGGTCTCCATGTAGTTATTAATTTGCCGTGTGTTTGTGTGTGTGTGTGTGTGTGTGTGTGTGTGTGTGGTGTGTGTGTGTGTGTGTGTGTGTGTGTGTGTGTGTGTGTTAATATTAGTTTGTCCTACTTTCTGGTGAGCGATGTATCGGTGTATGAAGCTGTCAATTCAGGCAAACATACACACGCGTACCAATGCTTGTGTACATATACGACCTACACACACACACACACACACACACACACACAGACACAGACACACACACACACAGACACAGACACACAGACAGACACAGACACAGACACACACACACACACAGACACACACACACACACACACACACACACACACACACACACACACACACACACACACACACACACACACACACGTTGCCTGAATTGCATGTATCCCGATGATAAGTAACGTTATTTTTACGATTATAACACACACACACACACACACACACACACACATATACACACACACACACACACACACACATACACACACACACACACACACACACACACAGCGACCCTGTTTGTCATTTCACTATATATTCTGAATCTAGGCATTGTACGTTATGCGGTGGGAAAGACTGCCTACCTCTCTCTCCCCTCTCTCTCCTCTCTCCCTTCCCCATCTCTCTCTCTCCTCCCCATTCCCTCTCTCACCCCCTGCAGCGGTATATTCCCCCTGTAAGGCCCTAAGGTCGTCGCGCTACTGGTGGTCCAATGTCCAGGGCGACGCTAAGGCACAGTGTCGTTTGGAGTCCCAGAAATGCCATTCCGATAATCGTAATGGTGAACCAAATACTGCTGAGAGACACGGAGGGAGGGAAGGGAAGGGAGGGAGGGGGGGGAGAAGGGAGGGAAGGGTGAAGGGAGAGAAGGGAGGGAAGGGGAGGGAAGGGAGGGGAGGGTCAAGGAAAGGGAGAGATATTGAGAAAGCCAAGATAGTCATAAACGTAAGATATATTGATACCTAAAGAAAGAGAAAAATAATGAGGTTAGGAGGAAGAGGCAGAGAAGGAGGGAGGGGAGAAGGAAGGAGGAGACTGCAACACCTTGTCCTCCTTGCATTAAGTAGCCTCAGCGTTTTGGCCCCAGCAGGTCATTACTACAAAGCTAATAATGACACTCTTATAACAGGTAAGCTCCGTGACACGCTTGTTTGTTTACCTGGCGACGAATGGCCCGCGGTGACGCCTGGCTTAATTAGGGTCGCCAGGTGACATGTTTCAGGAAGGATGGGAGGGGGTGGGGGGAAGGGGTGGAAGGGTGGAGGAAGGGGAGGGAGGAGTGGGGGAAGGAAGGGAAAGAAGGGGAGAGGTGAGGAAGGGTATGAGAGGAAGAGGGAAGGAAGGATGAAAGGGGGAAAGGCGGAGAAAGAGAGGGCAGGAAAGGGGAGAGAACGGTAGGAGGGGAAGAGAGGAGAAGGGAAGGGAGAGGGGAGGAGGAAGATAAGAGGAGGGAGGGCAAGAAAGGGAGGAGGATGGGAAGGAAGGGGAAGGCAGGGAAGGCAGGAAGGGGAAGGAAGGGAGGATGGGAAAGGGAGGGGAAGAAGGGGAGGAGAAAGATACGAGGAGGAAAGGCAAGAAAGGGAGAAGGGTGGGAAGAGAGGAGAATGGGGGAGAGGATGGGGAGGATTGGAAGGGAGGGGAGAGGATGGGGAAGAGGGGAAGGGGGGGGAGGGAAGGGGGAGGAGGCATGTGATTGGTCAAGCCTCTCAGGTGATTCAATATCTGCATAACTAATTAAACTTTCTTGTGGTTTTTTTAAGGTAACATTTAAGGCAGGTAAGTTTTCCTAGAAGAATAATTGAGCAAGGTTTATGGTGACACTGTATACACTGTACTACTACACTGTACTACTACACTGTACTACTACACTGTACTACTACACTGTATACACTGTACTACTACACTGTACTACGTGATTCATTATTTTAATCGACTATTTTTCTCTTCTAGGCAGACATGATCTATACGTGAAATTACTGATGTCTCGCGATTATTAAGGAGAGAACCATGTGTCTTTTCACTAATCACACACACACACACCACACGCACGCACGCACGCACGCACACACACACACACACACACACACACACACAAAAGGACGGAATAATCGGATAAGAGACAAGGGAAAAAATAAGATAAATGAATGAAAAGATTTAAATAAAATAATTAAAAGAAGGGAAGCAGGAATGATGAGAGAGAGAGAGAGAGAGAGAGAGAGAGAGAGAGAGAGAGAGAGAGAGAGAGAGAGAGAGAGAGAGAGAGAGAGAGAGAGAGAGAGAGAGAGAGAGAAACATAACCAGTAAACGAAAGAATAATAATGATGCGAGAAGGAAAAAGGGTAAAAATTAATGACTTAATGAGAAGGAATGAAATATTGAAGCTCGACAGCTGGCCTTGCATGACTACTAACCCCGTGTGTGTGTGTGTGTGTGTGTGTGTGTGTGTGTTGTGTGTGTGTGTGTGTGTGTGTGTGTGTGTGTGTGTGTGTGTGGGTGGGTGGGTGGGTGGGTGGGTGGGTGGGTGGGTGGGTGGGTGGGTGGGTGGGTGGGTGGGTGGGGGTAGGGTGGTATGTGTGTGTGTGTGTGTGTGTGTGTGTGTTTGACTACGCACTCTATCATATGTCAGATAGAAAGAAAAAAAAAGACTGTGTGATCCCCGATTCGCTTGTAAATGCCGGAGTATTTACTGTATCAATGTTATCACTACCACTGCCATTACACTGCCGCGGCAAATAGAGCAATAAAACTAAACAATGGTTTGCAAAATATTTACATACTAGCCGCAAAGCCGCCCTCCGGGCGGACTTTTTGGCTAGCTCCTGCGGAGGGCTATTAGTGGTGGGCCTTTGGCCCACCACCTGTGTTTGGTGGGCCTTCGGCCCACCAAACACAGACTCTCCAGATAGCCCCTTCTAACTTTCCTGAAATCACGGATGTAGAAATGTATGTATTCCCCCCACCCATTCACTCACCCATTACCCATCACCCCCCACCCATTCACTCACCCATTACCCATCACCCCCCCACCCATTCACTCACCCATTACCCATCACCCCCCACCTATTCCCTCACCCATCACCCATCATCCCCAACCCATCACCCCCCACCCATTCACTCACCCATCACCCCACACCCATTACCCATCACCCCACCCATTCACTCACCCATTACCCATCACCCTACATCAAGGTTTCCTCAATTCTCGCAACCCACTTTTTTTTCCACAATTATCGCTAATAGGCTGCTAAAAAAAAAAAAGAAAAAAAAAAGTGATCGGATCATCTCATAATTGGGCTTTAAAACCTTCCCCTGGTCAACCCGGTTCCAAAAATGTGCCATATGAGGTGATTGCGCCACGGGGGGCGGAACCTATACCAGACAACACACACACACACACACACACAGACACACACTTTCGCTTATATTACCATTACCCATCACACCCCCCCTATTCCCTCACCCATCACCCATCACCCCCAACCCATCACCCCCCACCCATTCACCTCACCCATCACCCCACACCCATTACCCATCACCCCACCCATTCACTCACCCATTACCCATCACCCTACATCAAGGTTTCCTCAATTCTCGCAACCCACTTTTTTTTCACAATTATCGCTAATAGGCTGCTAAAAAAAAAAAAAAAAAATGATCGGATCATCTCATAATTGGGCTTAAAACCTTCCCCCGTCAACCAGGTTCCAAAAATGTGCCATGTGAGTTGATTGCGCCACGGGGGGGCGGAACCTATACCAGACACACACGCACACACACACACACACACACACACAGACAGACAGACAGACAGAGAGACACACTTTTGCTTATATTATTATAGATTACCCATCACCCCCCACCTATTCCCTCACCCATCACCCATCACCCCCAACCCATCACCCCCCACCCATTCACTCACCCATCACCCCACACCCATTACCCATCACCCCACCCATTCACTCACCCATTTCCCTCACCCCACATCAAGGCTTCCTCAATTCTCGCAACCTACTTTTGTTTTCACAATTCTCGTAATAGGCTGCTAAAAAAAAAAAAAAAAAAAAAAAAAAGTTATGACCCCCTTTNCCAAAACACCCAAAATTGGGGTTAATCTCTTGGGTTTTTTTAAAATTTTAAAAGGGGTTGTCCTTCCTTCCTTGGGCCCAACCCCAAAAAAAACTTTTGTTTAAAAAAACAAAGGTATCCCTTTTGGTTTCCCTTCCTTTTGGGTGGGATACAAAAGCCCCCCGGGGGAAGGGTAAGGGGCATTGGGTTCAGACGAATTGGCCTCCGAGTCTGATTTTAAACCTGGAAAATCCTAACTTTGGGTACTTTAGCCCTTTTTTGACGGGAAAGGGAAAAAAATTTTCCCACCTTTTGCCCAAAAACTAGGTCTCATGAAAAAAATTTTTAAAGGGGCATTGTAAACTGAGGGCGACTTTTTTTAAGTACACATCTTGGCATTTCCTGGACGTAAATTTAAAAAAATCAAGGCCGGTGGGGTTTGATGGTCCAAAAATTTCCCGAAGCTCACCCAAAGTTTAAAATTTAAACGGTACTATGCCCCAGACCTTGAAAAAATGTTTGGTATCATTCAAAGACGTGGGCAAAAATTTTTTCTTGGAAATACACGTCCCAAGTATTTACACAAAATTTGGGTTTCAGAAACTATTGGGAGCTAAAAAAGGTTTTTGGTTGAAAACAGATTTTTAAAAGTACTTTTTTGCAAAAGGCCATTTGAAAAACTTTGGGAAAAATTTTTTTGGTGCTGCTAGCGACGAGAAAAGGTGAACGTTTTTCACCAAGTTTTTAAAGGTTTAAAGGAAGAACGTTACCGGGTAGAGGGGATGTGCATAGGATGGCGGGCCTATTTTGGGAGCCCCCAACGCGATAGCCCTAAATTTGAAAACCCAAGAAAAAGCTAAAAACGAAAATTTTTTTCCCTTTAAACCTGCCCCAAAATTTTATACCCTTTCCTTTCTAAAAATGAAAATGTTAAAAAAACTTTCTATTCTGCCTATTTTTTTTTCATTTTCATTGTATGTTAACATATGCAATTTTTTATAAAAAAGCAGGGGTTTACTTTTAAATTACAGTATTTTTCATTTTTTTTTAAAAAAAACAAAAATTTCCTACATTTAAAAAACTTAACGTGATGGGAAAAAAACCTGAGATCATTTTTGGATTCGCACCCAAAAATTATTTAAATAACAAGGGGGTTCGGACCAAAATCAACAAAATTTTTTCCCCCAGGGGTTATGAAACACACACACACACACACACCCACACACACACACCCCCAACACATACACCCCACAAACCACACACACACACACACCCCAACACACACAAATACCTTGGCTACGGGAAACACGTAGGGGAGCGGGGGCTGTACCTGTGAAACCCACCTTAAAAAAAGAGTCAACGTTAGGGTCGTGTAGTGGTTTTGTTGTGTGGGGTGTGTTTGTGTTGTGTGTGTGGGGTGTGGGGTTGTTTGGGGTGTGTGTTTTGTGTGGGGTGTTTTGTTGTGTGGGGTTGTGTTGTTTTTTTTTGTTTTTGTGTGGGGTGGGGTGGGTGTGTGTGGTGTGTTGTGTGTGGTGGTTTTGTGTGTGTTGTGTGTGTGTGTGTTTTGGGTTTTTTGGGGGTGTTTGTGTGTGGGGTGTGTGTGTGTGTGTGTTTTGTGTGTGTGGGGTGTGTGTGGGGTGTGGTGTGTGTGTGTGGGGGGTGTGTTGTGTGTGTGTGTGTGTTTTGTGTGTGTGTGGTGTGTGTGTGTGTGGGGTGTGTGTGTTTTTGGTTTTTTTTGTGTGTGTGTGTGTGTGTGTTGTGTGTGTGTGTGGGGGGGGTGTGTGGTGTGTGTTGTGTGTGTGTGGTGTGTTTTGTGGTGTGTGTGTGGGTGTGTGTGGGGTGGGTGTGTGTGTGTTTTGTGTGTGGGTTGTGTGTGGTGTGTGTTGTGTGTGTGTGTGTGTGTGTGTGTGTGGTGTGTGTGTGGTGTGGGGTTTTGTGTGTGTGTGTGTGTGTGTGTTGTGGTGTGTGTGTGTGTGTTTGTTTTGTGTGTGTGGGGTGTGTGGTGTGTGGGTGTGTGTGTGGGGTGTGTGTGTGTGTGTGTGGGTGTGTGTGTTTGTGTGTGTGTGTGTGTGTGTGTGTGTGTGTGTGTGTGTGTGTTTTGGGGGTGTGTTTTTGTGTGGGTGTGTGTGTGTGTGGGGTGTTGTTTTGGGGGTGTGGTGTGTGGGGGTGTTGTGTGTGTGTGTGTGTTTGTGTGTGGTGTGTGTGGTTGTGTGTGTGTGTGTGTGTGTGTGTGTTTTTTGGTTTTGTGTGTGTGTTGTGTGTGTGTGTGTGGGTTGTTTTGTGTGTGTGTGGGGTGTGGGGTGTGTGTGTGTGGGGTTGTGTTGTGTGTGTGGTTGTGTGTGTTGTGTGGGTGTGTGTTTGTGGTTGTGTGTGTGTGTGGGGGTGTGTGTGTGTGGGGTGTGTGTGGGGTTGTGTGTGTGTGTGTGTGTGTGGGGTTTTTGTGTGTGGTGTGTGTTTTGTTTTCAGAAAACCCCGTGAAAGACAAAAAAATCACTAAACCTAGGGACTTTTTTCGCCAAGGTACTGACTGCACAATCAAAACGGGACGGAAAAACTTTAAGCAAGACATCATAGAAGGAGAAATTTTAAAGAGTTGACTAAACCGGCACGGGCCCCTAAACCATTTTCCCTGCTTTTCCCTTTAAACGTTGTGCTAAAGAGCTGAGCTTTTCCTTTGCTCTTCTTTATAGAACTTCATTGGGGAATCGGGAAATAATCCCAAAGAAAATTAAAAGGGGCCAACATAAAACCAATCCAAAAGGGGGAGGTCAAAGACAGAAGAAAAAAATTATCGACCATTTCCCTTTAACCCTCCCAAAATTTTTAAAAGCTTGGAGAAAAATAATATTTAAAAAACATGGCTCAATATCTCGAAACAAAATAAAAAAAAATAAAACCAAAGACCAACATGGCTTTCGCTTTGGGCGTTCATGCCTCCCCCCAACTGCTCGCCCACTATAAAAAAATTTTAAAAAAGCTAAAAATTTAAAACAAAAATGTTGTTTGTGGTTTTACCCTTGATTTTGAAAAAAACCCTTTTGATAAGGTGGGACCAGGTGCTTTTTTACTACCCCAAAAATACGAAAAAGGGCATTACGGGAAAGCTCGGGATGGGGTTTGCACTCGTTTCCTTACTGACGGGAGCAGGGGTTTTAGCGGCGGGCCCGGTGCAGTTTTTCAGTGCCCAGTGGTCAACAGTGGATTTGCCACGGGGAAATCGGCCTTTGGGACCTTGCTTTTTTTGACCCATCCCCCGCTTTAAACAGAAAACGTTTTTACACTCGTCTGTAGTTTTCTTTTGCTGATAAACACCAGGGTACAAAGGGGAAGTTTCTTCAGTATCTGATGCCGAACAACTAAAACTGTTTGGGCTCATTTTAAACTCGGGGGCAGAGCAAAAAAAACATGCCTTCAATGACAACAAATTGAGCATATACATTTTCCGTTCAGGGGGAAATTAAATAAATGGGGACCCCAAAGTTTTGCAGCACCGGGGCGGTTTACATAAGACACCAAGGAGCATTAAGAGGAAATTTGGAAATTCCCTCCCGCTGTGACGGAAAATTTAAACCCAAAATATCCCAAAAAGTGGTAAAAAAAGGGACGAAGCCAGGGTGGCGGGGTCCTTCGCACTTTCGGACACGTGAAAAAGGGTTCCTATGCTGACATTATACCCAAGGGGGCCCCCCCCCCTCGGGGGGGGAATTAAAAAAAGGGTTTTTGGGTAAAATTTTTTCACTGTGGAGTCCATGGCGACAGGGGAGAACAATCACTTGAAGCGTACAAAGATCTTTCACCGATAGAATATTTGAAAAACCGACATTTGGACTACTGGGAAAGGGTTACGGAACTCGACCTTTTCTCCCCTAGAAAAAGGGGTTAGAAAGGTTTCGCTAATTATACCCTCTACAAAAAAATTGACCGGAAAAAAACTGTAAAAAAAACTTTAATTTTTACGGGCTAGCAATCACCCACACGGGGTTTTGCCCCTGCCCCTATTGAAAAAGGGTATACCCCAGAGCAATACAAAGTCAAGGGCGCTCAAGGGAAAAAACCCTTTTGCTATAAAAGGGCCACACCTCTTCAAGCACTGGCCCCAACCCCCTGCGTGGGCTCAACGGAAAAATAACCTTGAAAAGTTTTTAAAACCACCTTTGACAATTTTCCCACGGGCAATACCCGATCAACCCCAAACTGCCATTACCACCTCTGCGCTGCCAGCAAAAAGCATCATAGGGCCAGATGGCGAAGAGCGAACAAAACGGGTTTATATTAGGGGGCGGCGCATCAGCGTTTGGCCCCGGGCCCTAACTGTTTTCCCCGAAAAATATTCACCACAGGAACCACAGGTGTGTGGTGTGTGTGTTGGGGGTGTTGTGTGGGGTGTTGTGTGTGTGTTGTTTGTGGTGTGTTTTTTTGTGTGTTTTGTGGGGTGTGTGTGTGTGTGTGTGTGTGTGTGTGTGTGGGTGTGTGTGTGTGTGTGTTTTTGTGGTGGGGTGTGTGGGGTGGGTGTTGTGTGTGTGTGTGTGTGTGTGTGGGGTGTGTGTGTGGTTTGGGGTGTGTGGTGGGGTGTGTTGGGGTGTGTGTGGGTGTGTGTGGGGTGTTTGGTGGGTGTGTGTGTGTGTTGTGTGTGGTGGGTGTGTGTGGTGTGGGGTTTTTGTGTGTTTTGTGTGTGTGTGTGGTGGTGTGTGTGTGTGGGTGTGGGGTGGGGTGTGGGTGTTGTGTGTGTGGGGTTTGTGTGTGTGTGTGTGGTGTGGGTGTGTGTGTGGTGTGGGGGGTGTGTTTTGTGTGTGTGTGTGTGTGTTGGGGTGTGTGTGTGTGTGTGGGGGTCCCCCGTGTGTCTGTGTGTCTTTTGGTCTGTGTGTGTGTGTGGGTTGTGTGTTTTGGGGGGTGTTTTGTGGGGTGAAATAGGGTTTTGTTTTACTGTTGTCATCTTAAAACATAAATAAAAAATGCAAAAAGTACATACATAAAATTTCATACATTTCATACATACATACATAAAAAAATATATACAAAATATTTAAAAAACAAAGTTTTTTAGAAATGAGCCCCGTTTAATTTTTGATGGGCATTACTGTTTTGTCAAAGTTAAATGACTTGTAACCTTTGGACATATCGATCTGAAAAATCAAATTAACCCCTTCACGCCCCGAAACATTTTCCCTTTTTTAAAAAAAGTCTTGGGTTTTTACTATAAAATTTCGAAAAGTAACTTAATATACCCAAATTTTGTTTGTCCGGGGGAATGATATTAACAGGGAAAAAATCTATAAAATATTTTCTTTATTCACTAAAAAAAACGTTTTTATGGTACCCAAATAACAATAAAAAATTTTCGGTTTTGGGGGCTCAATGGGTTTAAAGAGGAAAAAATACTAAGATTGTGGGGAAAACCGGGAAAAAATATATTAATTTGGTTTCCCGTGAATTTAACGTAATGGAGCGATAATATAAGATTAACCCTAAAACAAATTTCTAAATGGGCTGAAAAATCAAAAAACAAACCTCACCCACTTTTAATCACCCTTTATAACCCTTTACCAAAGACTCTTCAACCCCT